>JBBYHM010000013.1:11552586-11562773 GCA_038381775.1 Adansonia rubrostipa
TAGGTCAGCTTTCAAGTGTAAAAATATTAACGCATTGGACCATTGAAATTTGGAAGCTTTCATTGGGTTGAAAATCAACAACAAAATTATCAAAGAGTCAATCAAGATTAGCATCTATGTTAACTCCTCTTATATGTTATCTAGAATCTTCGTGTTAAACTTAAAAATGTTTTAACTACTTCGAGTCTAAACAATAATTAATTAAGTTAAAGCTAAAAACTTGATTAACATTAATTACCTGCATTTGTTCATTTAAACCCCTCCCCACCTTTTTTTTATTTGAGAATTTGAGCTTGATTTTATTTATTGGGCCATGAGGTTAAAGACTAAAAGCTCCTGGGCTTTTATAGACACGTGATATAAAAACATGGGCTCTGCAGGGATTGTCTGCGGGTGTGTTGTATCGCAAGAAATGGCAACTCGCATCATCCAACCGACAGCTAGATTTTGATTTTCAGTACCGGCTGCAATCTTCTACAAGCTCCGTTTTCCTTTTCTAGTTGGGAGTTTGGGCTTTTTTGACAATTTCTAATTTACTGCCATTTTCCCTGGAAACTAGAAAGGGGGATATCTTGCTTGCAAAAGGCTAAAACAGAGGAAAAACAGAAACTTTACCCGGGAAAAAGGGGAAAAAAAGACGGAGCATTGTGATGCAACAACTGTTGTCGTTTAATGATTTGATTTGAAATTTTGTTGTTCTTGGGTGGTTTTGTTTGATGACGATGGTCGTCGGTATATGCCGTTCCTTCCGCGATCAAGCTCTCAATCGATGCTTTCAGTGCTTCCCGTGTCTCTCCGATCCTGGTACCTCTTGTTTTTAATGTTTATTTCAATAAAGGAAAAAGAAGAGGAAGAAGTTTTTTTTACTATGTTTTTGTTTTTCAATATTCAGTTGAATTGCGGATAACTAGTATGTTACTTGCCATTTCGTCTGTTTTTCTTTTTTCACGGTCAGATTTCCTCATTTGCTTTGGTTTTTAGCATTCTTCTTATGGCTAATTTGGATTTTCTGATGGTGGGTTCTTAGCTCGGAGATCATCCTTGGGTTTGAAAGTGGCATTAGTGATGCTGCATCTGATATACGCTGGCATTCTCTTTCTTTTCGATGGTGATTTGATTGAGAAAACTAAAAAAGAACCGTGGTATGTATGAGACTCCATTCGGTGCAATTACTTTTATTTTCAGTTCTTCGATGATCAGTTTAACTTCAAGGTAATGTTTGTTTGCATAATAACATCAATAAATAAAGAAGAAAAACACTTGTAATTGTGTTTCACACTTCCTTCTTTGCGAAGTCACTTGCTTTAGTATTTTCTCGTGAAGTTTATTGCGTTTAATTGCTACATAACTGTGAAACCTTCAATTTAATTCTTTCCTTATTTTCTCAGGTACACTGCTTTATATTTGTTGTTGTTTTTTACCACATTGGTGCAATACTTTATTACTTCTAGTTCTTCTCCCGGGTAAATATCAGTGCACTTCTACTCTGAATATCAAAGTTTTGAACTGTATAAAGTATTGGCTACGTTTACACTCTACCGCTTTTGTTTCCTTTGTTGTTTTGCTACTTTTAGTTATGTCCTTGATGTAATGAGGGCTGTTAACGAGACAAATGTGATATATCAGAAGTCATCAATGGCGTCAAAGTAAGCATTTTCTTTTCTTTTATTGTTTCGTCTCCATTATTTGTCTTTTCCATCTTTTAGAAGTTTAAACTAAATTATTCTGGATATAATGATCTTATAGAAATAGAAGTGGATTTATACTTGGAATCTTATTATTTATCATGTTCTTATAATGTTTAAGCAAAGACAGCCTGCTTCAAGCAAAAACGGAAGCCTGATTGTTACTGTAGAAGGGAGTCAATCGGGTAGAAATTTTCAAGGGAGTAATCTCTCATCTTGGACAAAGTTGGTGATGGACATGTATCCCCCTGGAACATCCATTAGGTATTCTAAACAAATGTGGATTTAAGTTTTTAACCTCTTTGCCTTGCTAGTTATCATTTGATATTGCTAAGCATGTCTACTTAACAAATGGTATATGAATCTTGATGTTTTGCTTGTTTTAACCCCAGAAAGTTGAGTTTAATCTGAGTTTTGCCATGCAAACCATCAAGAAAAAGTAGAATGCAGTTGTGGGAAGTTTATTTCAATGAAACTACTGACTTTCTTTGGATTTTGCAGGAGTTGCACTTGCTCCTATTGTAATGTTGAGCAGGTATTGAGATCTCATTTTTGTGTCCTTCATTCAATGCAACTTATTTTCTTTGAATCAAGACTCCTGGAACCTCTGTTTATTCTGGGTTACTTGCCTGCATGTTTGATATTTATTCTTGACTTTGTATAATGTCTAGCATTAAAAAAAAGCATGTGTGTATATATTTGTAGCTTTTTCAGTGAGCATGGAGGTCCATGTACCTAGCAAACATGTTAACTCGAGTCATATTGTAGCTTTTGATTGAATTTTAATTGTAAAAACTGCGTAAAGAATGGCTTCTGATTATCCACCTATCTCTTTGGATGTAACTTTTATGTGCACTTAATACCTTACATGGCATGTTATTGTTACTTATGTTTCTTCGTGTACAACTGCAGCCTCCACGAGCTAAGCATTGTCATGATTGTGACAAATGTGTTCTTCAGTTTGATCATCATTGTGTATGGCTTGGGACATGCATTGGCCAGGATAATCATTGCAAGTTTTGGTGAGTCTACATCATAGTTGACATGTTCTTTGTGACTTTACCTATAGTTTTTGCCCTTATGTAAGTTACTATGGTATAATGGTTGCTATAATCTAATGAGAAGGGTGTTGAAACTGTGAAAAAAAAAAAAAAATCATCCTAAACACATTAAACATATTGACAGGATTTTTTTTTTTCCTTTTTCTTTGTTATCACGTGAATTGGTTTTAAACTCTTTACATACTGCATCCAACTTCAGTTCATTTCAGGAATGAGATATAGGATTTTGCATACAAGCTAATGTTCTTTCGCCTACATTAATAATTTCATATAGTTGAAATATATTTTCCTAATTTGGAACTGATTTGTCTTGTCCTGTCACAATTTGTAAATTTAGGTGGTATATCTGTGAAGAGACAGCATTATGCCTCTGGACTGGCATCTTGTACATTGCATTCCTGAAGGCCAACATATCGAGGGCTTGGTATGTTATATCACCAGAGTACCTTTTTCTTTTTAATGTGTTGGTATGGCAGTTCTAATAATTTATAGTGCGAGACTGTGGGTGGCTAAATATATATTGTTTGACTCTAGCTTTCATTTGGAGCTTTTGGGTTTACCTAAATCTGAAATTTTGATGTGTAAAAATATTGCTGACAGGTGGAAGGCTGCCATCATGATTCTGCTATTGATCGTCTTGTCAATTTCCATAATATTTCTACTACTACTGTTACTTTTTCATAGGTAACTTCTGTCATTTTTACTTGTTTTCGGCACCACATTTCAGATATTGATGATTTAGTTTTTATGTTATGTACCATGACCACTGTTATATCATGGGAACCTTTATTTTACATGCAGCTATCTTGTTCTGACAAATCAGACTACTTATGAACTTGTTAGACGCAGGCGTATCCCATATCTAAGGTTAGTGGGTGCTTTTATTCTCTTCATACTATTTTGCATCATGCAAATTTCGCACTAGATTCATCTTGAAGATTCAAGACAATGCCGTGTCATGTACATTAGTTGTTAACTGCAGTTCAAAAGGCTATCACGATTTTGATTTTGATAACTCATTTATTAGTTACCTGTTGAGTGTGAAGCATTAATGGGAGACAATCAGGAGGATAAATTTGTGCCATGAATCAATCACAGTCCGGACATTTTTTTCAGCGCAGAGTATTTTTTATCAAGTGTTTGACCACGTGTTGACAGCTTTACTTAGTTGCCATTTTTATTGCAGGGGGATTCCTGAACGAGTATATCCTTTCAGTAAAGGAATTTGCAGAAATTTATATAACTTCTGTTGTGTTCGAAGCAGCATATACAGTTTGGAATCTTTGCCCTCACCTCAAGAACTTGAAGAAAAATCAAGGCCCTATACTTGCTTAGATATTTTAACCTGTCGTTGCTGCTGAATGGTATTATAGGGCAATGTATCATTTACCTAAAGCAATTCTTTACCCCAAAAGAAATTTTAATGGTGAGGTTGTCTAGAAGCGGTGATGTGTACCACATTATTCTAGTGACTAGATACAAGGTTGGCTGAAGGTTGAGTTGCTTGTCAGGTTTAGATTTGTATTGGTGATAAGTCGTGATTCTTCTTGTTTCGCTTGTGTTTAAGAATCTGGAAATTTTGACTTTGTTAACCAGATTTAAATGGTCTCGTGTACGCAAATCTGTTGAAGTGTGATTGAAATGGTGGTGCTCCAATCTTAACCATATCAATGCGTCTTAAAAAGCATCAGAAAGCTTAATGCAACTGCCATTCAAGCCTAGGCATTTCAATGCATTATTTCGAATTTTCTAAATCTGTTATTTAGGTATTGAAATTCAGCTTAGAAATTTTGGTACGTTGCTGTAGCACAGCATGTCCTCTCACTGAGGAGGGAGAAGTACGTCCGAAAGTGAACTTTTTAAACTGTTTGCCGATTTGTATACAGCGAACATCTTTTTAGTCTTTTTGACATTCTCGAGGTTTAAATTTAGACGCCAGTTTCAAGCATAAGAGGAATCCCATGCCCCAAGGCCAAGGTTGCTAGACCTCAGTTTAATCCTTCGCCCGCATAAAAGCATGGATTCGCCAATGTGACTGGCAGTGCTATGCCTCCATCCAGACCAGATACGCTTCCGGAGAATGGAACTGCAACCACGGTGAAGAAAGAGAAAGATCCGATAACGGTCTGGAACAATTCTCATAGCCAATGGCCGCATCGTTTTTCCTTGTGCTGGTATGTAGAATTTCCATTTCATCAAACGTTGGCGCTTCATAGATTTGAAATGATGACTGAGTCATTCAAACATTTAGAACAACCGTATGCTTAATTAAAATCAATTATTGTCTCCATTGGCAAGACTTACAAATTAGTGCTTGAATTCGGTAATGGAACTCACAAAAATTACAAATGCTGCTCCAGCAATTTCTCAAGCAAAAGTAGTGCAATAAGTACTACACATATGGTCCCATAAGTGAGACATTTTACATTACATTTCAGTGTTTCACTATACATTTTGATTAATGCACCTTACTGTAAAAACCTGGAGTAGTTCCACCTCTCAAATCTCAAAAGATTGGAGGATATAGTTTTTTTATCAGAAAATTTCTAATGGGAAAGTATATTTAGGAAAGAAACTCTAGTATGGAGCAAGCTCCTAAACATGCACTCTAATCCTTCTTCAAAACTTTCAAAGATAGCATCCAAAGATTCCAATTTTACCAGTGCAGATTGAATTTTCTTTTCCTCAGACTCCTCTTTCGAACTCTGCCGTAACAAGTTGCTAACTGCAACATCAGCTCTGTCTAAGTCATTCATATACTGCTGCTCTTCAGATGATGTCAAACCTTTCCGCACCAACTTTGAAACCAATGACCACTTTGAAGATTTTGGCTTCAACGATGATGGAGACAGGAATACAAGGAGGGTGTGAAAGATGGAGGCAGTGATCAGGCTTGCTTCTCTAAGCAATCCAGCCACTGCAGAGAGATGGTGGTTTTGTTCTAATGGGGGAAAGTCTCTGAATATGTTGTCCATTTGCTTCAATGATGCAAGAGAATTTGCAATTTCTTGTTTCATAGTCTTCCTAGAGCAAATGTAGCCACTAATATTGCTTTCAATGCTTAGCTCTCCTGCCTTGCTTCGTCGAAGAGCTGATTGAAGTTCTGTAGCACTCTGTTTCATAGACAAAATGGTATCCCTTGTGTTACCGCATAGATCCAAGTACTTTAATGAACAATCTAACAATGCATTTTCCCATTCCTCATTGTGATGCTGAGCTAAAGCTTGTTGGGTGAGAGGCAAAGTCAGAAGATCCTCCATGCAAATATACAACTCTGCTAGGCCAAATAGACCGGTGCAAAGTGTTTTAGCATTTGATGCTGAAGCACCCTGCAAAGACCAACGCTTGTTCAGCTCCTCTTCCAATCTAAGCCTGCTTGGATGTGATCTAGCTGGGAAGCTGATGGATCGTACACTGTGTTTTTTAGTGGACTTTGAGGAGAAAGCAGCTATTACCATTCTTTTCATTCTAGAAAGACTCATCTATGATGGAATGGGAGGCAAGCTAAGTTCTATAGTCCATTAGCATGTACTTATACCAACAAATTTGGAGATGGAAAGGAACCGGAAGTCGCTGTAGACTGTAGGCCCATGTGCCAATGTGTAGGGCATGTGAAGATAGTGTGGGAATTTTCTTGGAGAATGTACCACCAAAAAAGTCTTATAAACTTGCCTTATTTAATTAAATCCCCAAGGATCTCATTTGGGTACGGTGTATCTGACTTTTGGGATTTTGTTTTTATTCATACCCTCTGGATTCATTAGACCCCTCTGCATTTTTGATCATCTAATAATGCACCATTACCACTGTCAAACGCCGACCTATATTTTTCTATTTGTTCTATTCATGGAAGTTGGCTAAACATTTAAAGAAAATGTAACTATCCAAAACTTTTTAGATATGTAGGACCTTGAAACTATGTTATTTGAGATTCGAAAAGATCAGGAACCTTATATTTAATAAACTTAAGCATTTAAAGGAATGGAGGTAGATAACAATATAAAAGAAATTAAAAAAATATCATTTATAATATGGGTGTACGAGTGGTACCTCAAGGCTTGCTAGCAGAGATCTGCCAGACTAAGACATCAATCTTCTACTCGATATATATATATATATATATATATATATATATTATAATGTTGTACAGATAATATGTTTTCGGATAATTATATCGATACATGAATGCTATTACATTGACGTATTCAATTGTTAGGAATAAACAGCCAAGAGGAGGATCTTCTGATGGATTTTGGCGAACCCATTGGAGGCTATATTAATTTCTAGAGTTGAGTAAAGATAGACATAGGGTTTGGTTTTGATTTTGGTTTATTTCTGTCATTTTTTTCTCCTGTATTTCGATTTTTGTCTATACAGTTACCTTGGTTGAGTTTTGGAGTTGTACACTTATTAAACTATTATGGCTTGGTGCATAATCTTTGTGTGACATTCTTGATATAATTAACGCAACCAAACGTATCTCAATGATCAATTCATCATGTAGAAAGCCTGCCATGTATGCGGCCTTATCCAATACCAGGACCCCAGCCAGGTGCTCTGCTGCATTTTAATTATTATGTTTTGGTATGAACAAAGGTCGCAAAAGATTAAAAGTAATTTATAAATATTAAAATTTAAATTTAAATTTATTGATAGTATCTTTTGATGATTATCAGATAGAGCAATTGGATTATATTAAAGTTAGCAATATATTCATGTATCTAATATTAAAGTGCTTTTTCTGCTTTGGAAAAGGGAGTTGAGCGTCTGATCCACCTGAGATGCCATATCTTTATCGAATAAAATGCCTAAATGTTGGAGTAAAGAATAATCGACAAAAGCATATATTGAACTTCTAAATTCTACTCTCGTTCTGACACGTATTATGGTATTAATTAATGTCCTGTTCCGAGTGCCCTTTTCCTAGGTTTATCTCCAACACGTGGAGGAACTCAGGAGCTCAATAACACTTTTACCTGAATGAGGAAAAGAGTAAAGGTGTGTGAAGGAAAAAGAAAGAAAAAAGTAGAAAAGGAGAAAAGTCGCAGCTTTCTTGTGAAACAATTGAGATGTCAAATTAAAATATGTTGAGCTTCAGCCATGGTATCAAATATTATGGAGACTGATCTGTTGTTACATAATATTAATTTGCCATGAACATATCAAGACTGATATGTTCCTTTGGCATGTGTATTTCATCATTATTGACTAATTCATCTGCACATTATTGGTTCATGCAAAAAGCCTTGCAACATGCTAAACGAGTATAAAACCAAATAATAATGATTAAGCTGTCAAAGTTGTGGACCTAAGCATTTATCATGATTGTGCAGTATGATAGCTATCCTATCTGTTCAAGTTGTGGACCTAAAGTTAATAACTCTGCTACGTGGATTTTAGTTCCAGATGTAATGTCATAAAGGCACTGCAACTATGAGATATTCAAAATCCTTTCCATTTTCTGTTGATTATCTCTTTCTCCTAGATCTATTTGCTTTCTTAAAGCTAAAACTTATAGAATTTCATTTCAAATCATGCTTCTATGAACCTATAATTGGAGGTTCACATCTAATATTCTATCTTAGGATCCCTAAGCTTGATAGTGTATAGCCCAAACTGGTTTTTTATCCACCATTGTTTGTGTAGAATAATTCTTCAAATTTATTGAGCTCAAATGCTGGGATGTGAATTTTTAATATGGTGAGCCCAGATTTGAGCTGACTGTGGTCTCAGAGTCTTATTAATTGCTTTTCAACATCAAAGGATTTTCAAAACTAAAACTTGAATCAAGATGATTTGATCAGGGTATTGTTTTAAAACAATTTGTTCCCTTTATCCACTTATTCTCCGGAGTATGATCATGAACAACCCTTATAAACTGATGTACTAGTTTCTCTCAAGAGAAAAATCTCAATGTTAACGGAAAAAAGAAAAAGAAAAGATAAGTACGCAGCATAATTTGGATTGTAAAACTCCAATCTGTATTAAATTCTGCAACTATACAATTTTTTTATAATGTACAAATCCATTGATTGAAATTGAATTCGCCTGGCATGTCCTCTAAAACTTGGATGCATCAGCAGGATTTGGCAAAAGAAATAGCCATGAGAATTACCCTATTGAGAGATTATGTTCAATAGGGAGGTTCTTGCTTTGATCAAGTGCCTAAACAAGCATTCCAGGCGGTTCTCTATGCCTTCAATGCTAGTCTCCAAAGCCACCAATTTTTTATGTGCAATTTGCATCTTTTCAACATCAGAAGTGTGTCTAGAAAGTGCAGCATCGACGCTTTCCAATTCATTTGCATTCTCTTGCTTTTCTTCACATGATTTTACACCTTTGTGCATCAATTTTGAGACCAGAGACCATCTTGTTTGCCTTGAGGAAACTGGTGCTGACAGGAATGAGAAAAGGGATTGGAAGATTGAAGCATTCATGACATTAACTTCTCTCAGCACACGAATCACAGCTGAGAAATGATGATCCTGATCCAGTAGTGGTGATGCTCCAAGTTTGATGTCTATTTGCTTCAATTCTATGATCAATTTTTTTCCTTGCTTCTTCATCTCCTTCCTGAATCGAGTGTAATGAAGAATGTTATTCTCAATGCTTGAATCTCCCTTCCTCCTTCGGAGAGCAGATTGAAGAGTTTGAACATTTTCCTTAATTTGAAACATGTAATCGCTTGCAATACCACAAATATCTAAAAGCCTCACATATCCATCCAACAATTCATCAATACATTTCTCATGTTGATGCCAGGAGAGTACTTGTTGGGTCGAAGCCATGTTGAGAAGATCATCCATGCATTGATACAAGTCTTCCAGTCCCGAAAGACTAGCGGAAATCGACTCAGATGTTGACAAAGCTGATGCTTCCCAAGTTTTGAGCCTGGTAAGCTCATCCTCGATTCTAAGGGTGCTAGGATGTGATCTCGATGGTAAGCTGATTGATCTTGCATGGAATTTGCTAGCCATTTTAATTTGCATTTTTCTTTTCTTTCTTTAAGAGCTTGAATTTGAGATGGCTTAAATCAAATCAATCAATATCTATTTATATTAGAGACATAAAAGAGAAGAGATAAGGCAAGGGTATTGAATGCTAATGTGGTCATCATGTGAGCCAGAGTGGGCTTCCCCTTTGATTTCGGATACCTTGTCACGCCATTCACCAGCATATCCAAATAAATGATGTTTGAATTCGAGATTTAATTTATTTAATTTATGTATTTATTTTTAAATGATAATATTTAGTAAATTTAGATTTAAATTTTAGTATCGAAAATTTTTTCTCTTATCTCGAATTGTTTTATATAAAAAAAAAATTATTATACTGTTCATCTAATCCCTATAAAATTGTTGAAATATCAAGTATGTATATGAGGTGTCCTGCTACTTTGTCATTTCTGTGTTTCTTCAAGCATGTAGCCTAAAATAGTCAT
>JBBYHM010000013.1:11562873-11576386 GCA_038381775.1 Adansonia rubrostipa
TAGAATAAAAATCTGAAAACCAATCATTCAGAATTCTTTAGAAGATAAAATGGAAGGATTATTTTAGGCTTTAAGCAAGATATTATGAGTAAAGCTTTCAAAATGTAACCTTCATTGCAGGTAAGTTCCATCAGCTAAAAAAATTGTTAAGTCTGTTAACCAAGGACATATTGGGCTTTCTCTCAGTGATAAAAGGTTTATTTTTATCAGCTAATCGCCTTTGTTTTCTCATGGTTTCCTTCTAGGCTGATGTCTTTGAAAATTATAATAAAGATTCATCATTCCTTCATCATGTTTATTGAAAATTGTAGACAGAATTAAAAGAATAGCTACGACAGTCGTAATTCTCAGTCATGTCCTCATTAAGTGTTTTTTCTTTTCCTTTTATAGATGGTTGAACGATGTTCTAAAAGAGGTATGTTGACATGATAAAGAGGAAAAATTAATTACTCCTTTAACAGTTCCAAGTCCAGTCCATATATCTGAGAATCATTCTCTGATAGGAAAAAACATCAAATCTAGATGATAATCGTGATATATATATATATATTTATATATTTATCATGGCTATATATATTAACAGCTGCATTAATCTGTGTTGTGCATTCATAATTAAACAAACATTTTAACATTAATGGAGATTGGGTATGATCTGTGAGAATGAAATATAGAAGGACTAATTCTATTTGTACTGTTTTGGACTTTCAACTACAATATAAATATGCAACAATTTGGCATCACCGGTCGGTGATGACATCAAGGAAAGTGATCCAAACCACTTACAAAAGTAATTTCACCCAATTGAAGATCCATAACATTTCCATGTTTCTAAAAGCTTTAAACAAAATGTTTTGTAAAATCTAATTAATTCGCATGATTTGAAACGATGGAATCCTCGATGCTTGTGTGGATCTAGCTTGTACAATTCTCTTACAAAATCTGGTTCTTGAACATGGACCAATCCTTTAAAATGCAGATGCCATGAACAATGAAGAGTACAATAGTACCCTCAAGGTGTGAGGATATTAAGTAGAGACACTCTAGTTTTGATTAGGCATCTAAACAGGCAATCTAAACCTGCTTCGAGGCCTTCGATTGTCGCAGAAAGTGTCTCTAGTCTCCTTAGCTCAACCTGTGCATCAATCTTGGCATCAGTTTTTTGTACTCGTCCATGGAGTGTGTACATGGTAAAGTCGACAATCCCTACCTCATTCAAAAGCTTCTGGCTTCTATTGGCTGCAACTGGTATCAATTTTGAAATCAAAGACCCACCTCCAGCTTTGGTTGGCATTGAAAGAAATGACAGGAGGGACTGAAGCATAGAAATTGTCATGTCATTGGATTCCCTCAGCGAATTTACCACCATTAATAGATGGCAACCTACATCAAAGAGAGGAAATGTGACATTATCGTTGCATTCCAATCTCTTCAGTACTCTAAGGCTTTTAGCAATGTTCTTTTTCAACTTCTTCCTAAAGCTGATATAAGCAAGGATATTGGTTCCAATGCTTGAATCTCTTCCCCTCCTACGTAAAGCTGACTGAAGGTCTTGTATTTGCTCCTTCATCATCATAATTAGTTCTCTTGCAGTGCCACATGCATCTAGCAATCCAACCGAGTCATCAAGTGCCTTCTCTGCTAGTTCTACATTTTGCTGATGATGAAGAGCTTGCTGAGCGATTGGGGACTGAATTATTTCCTCAATGTTGGTATACAACTTTGCAAGCCTAGTGAAACCAGCACAAATTGTCTCACTCTCACCACCAGCGTGAATTTTTCGTAAACCAGACAATATTCCGAATGTTTTTAGCTCGTTCAGCTCAGTTTCAATAGAACTAAGCTTCAATCTGGATGGCAAGCTTATGGATCTGACTGGAACATTCACCCCGTGGATAACAGATGAGCCTGCCATATTTTCACAGAAAAAGTGCTCAAAACATTCAATTCGAAGGTAGATATATGGTTAGGCGTCCATAATTGTTCTACCTACTTATAAGAAAGCAATTTTATGCCAAAGTCCAATCATTGGCCCACGTGGCGTTGGTGCTGCCCTACAATTGAAAGATACTTGTAGCATATTTAGCCTGCAACCTGCAATCGTTTATAATTCTTTATTGTTACGTTCAAGAGATGAACAAAGTGTAGGGATGGTTAATTTTTGTTTATCCTGAAATTGTAAACAAATGGTACAGGCCGTGTGAGCCGTATGCTGCCTTGCCCCCTCAATCATTAGTTCGATGCCTTCTTCCCAACCATAGCTTTATTTATGTCCTTAAAAAAATTTAGTTTATGAACATTCAAGGCTGGCAATTCATGGTTGACCCAATAGTTTAGAACCAGAGATATGAGGCCAACCGATCAAGGATAGCGGTGAAATATTAAAATATGAACACGACGAATTGGGACCTCATTTCGCACAAAACTAGACCCCAAGGCAAAGAATCTAGGGACATAAAATGAATTCCAAAGACCAAAGGGCACCGAATCCTGTAGCTACTTTTTGGCCACTACCGTGAAGCGGAGATTGTTTATTGAAGTAAGACTAGTTTTTATCGAATTTGAAGACAATGTAAATTGTAAAACTAAACGCAAAAAATAAAGAGCTAGAAAGCTTTGAGTTGAAAGAAGGCCGAAGGGGCGGCAGAGTCAAATACAGTAATGCCGAAAATCGCATGCATCACATGCTTCCGTTGATAGCCAAGGAAAAAGCACTGATTCTCCTTGTCTCCCATAATTTTCCGTTCCTTTTTAGACATAAACTAATGGCACATTATCGTAGTTGCCAAATGCATTGTACTCTCCAGCAAAACTATTTTCTCTTCCTTTGTTCAATAATTTAATTTAAGAAGATTTTGGTGTTTTCTGATCTCCTGTCTTCCATGTGATCATTCAGCAGCAGAGGACATCAATCTACCATAAATTTTGTTGTCGAAATTTCGGATAGGTGGACAGCCGATATGCAAGTTCGCCGTCTGCAAATGAAGATTTCGAGGTGCCGAGATTCTTTGTAGTAAATCCGTCATATCCGCAGTTGTCTTACCATAATTTTACCGGTCTTCTTTTTTTTTTTTTTTCTCAATTCTGCGATTATGTTTTCATGGTCAAGATTATAAATAAATGTACCTGGTGGTACGTACGGGGGGCACCACAAACTATAAACTATAAGCTTAAACATAATAATTGCTTGTTAATGCATGATCGAGGTTCATATGATCATATAATAAAACAAAAGCATATATATTCATCCTCCCATTGAAGGAACATGGAAGACGAATTACATTTCTATGCCTATGAACCAAGAACCAGAAAAAGAAAAACAAAACAAATGAACCATGAAATTAGAGGAATTTGAATGCTGTTATTCTATGCAGAAAGTTCTTCAATTCGGCCGGATTGGTCCAAGTCACAAAAAACTTATACTCAAGCCTGACAGAATACAAGTCAGACAAACTACTCGACTCATGAGAATGAGTTCACTACTTCGAAACTGTCCCCTAAGTCAGCATTTTTGTTCCCCACTTCATTTCTTTATAAAATTTCTTCTGTGCCACATTTATCAGCTGCCTTTCACTTTAACCTCTAGATTTCATCTGCCCTTACCTGGTGAGCACATGTATAATGCGGTACTCATGTTCTATGTTGCTCCGGATCTCCATTTTTCTTGAAATACCACGTTCAACATAATTCTGAACGTGAGTATAAAGATATGACGTTCCAAGAGTCCTCCAAACACATGGAAAGAAGTTGAAAAATTAAAAACACCCGTTTCGAACATATACCTATATTTGACACTCACACCTTAATCTATAAAAACAGAAACTACTTTGACAAGATGGAAACTAAGCCACATATATTTAATCCAGGTCAAACAGGGACTACTTAGTCAGAATTTAAACTTATTAAGATCTTTAGCCTTGCCCAAATAAGGAAAGAAAGTCACAATATCGTAGCAGCTTTCATTAGAAAGGAACAACAAAACTAGACTATGCCGAAATAGCAGAAGTGGAGAACAGACCAGTGAACCACACCACATACACTGGAAGTTAGACAGGAAGGATAAAAGACTTCTTATGTGCCTCAAAGATTCCAAGCAATCTCGACAGGTATTACCATCAAGTAGTAACAAGAGGGTATCTCTGGTGAGGACAATGTTAAAGACAACTGACTATCAATTTGTAGTAATTGACAACAAAACATAACAAAGGCTGACATTTATGAAAGCGAATTTGTTTGAATTTTGATCTTTATAGTTATTAGAAAAGTTCAATTGCATAATTACTGGTTTCTCAAACATCTGATTAGCACCCAAGGTCATAAAAGTAGAGCCATTAAGTGTACAACATCAACTGAGACAAGAAGAAATTAAGGTAATTACATATATACACATTAAAGCATATCTATTAAGCGGTAATGATCAGGTTATCACTGTGGTCGAAGATTATAATTCCGTGCAAAGAGACTTTGAATGACCGTGAAGCATTTTTTTGTTCTTTTGTTATCCAAAGCAGTGGCATTTAAGCATACAAGTCCAAAAAGTCTAAGGGGATGGATGCTCATTACTAAGGAAGTAGAGTAAACAAATGGGAGAAAGCATTGGGTAACTTCACTATGAAACTTCATGTGCACGTACATACAATAATGCACTGGCAGTAAAAGAAATTATGATATGTTACAAGCCAAATTTTTGGCATAAATATAGGCTCATTTTGTCCATAAAATAGATGTCAAAATTGTCATAATCAACAAATAGAGAGACTGAACAAATAACAAAATACTAGTTAGACAGCTAGCCCTTGTTCTCTAGCTTTCTTCAGCCACTTAAGAGTCACCTCCAATGTTGAGTAAGCAGCAACATCAGTTAGACTCTTACTCTCAACAGCATAATCAAACACTTCATATGCCTCTGCAACCCTGCCCTCCCTACAAAGCGCTCTCACAAGAGTAGCATAGGAAGCAGTCTCAAGCTTCATGCCAGCTGATTTCATTGCCCAATATAACTTCATTCCTTTCTCCATCAGTCTAGACTTGCACAACCCATGAAGCAGCGTATTATAAGTGCATGAATTTGGGGTACAGCCCTTTCTTTCCATCTCCTCCAACAAAAACACAGCACCCAATGCATTCCCTTCTCTACACATTCCATTCATCAAAGATGTGTATGTAACAGCATCTGGAAAATGCCCTGATTCAATCAAAATATCTAAATACTTCCTTGCTTCTTTCACTCTCCCAGATTTTGACAACCCAAAAATCAAAGTATTGTAAGTCACAAGATCAGGCTCTACGCCTTCCTCTTTCATTTTCTTATAGATCTCTATCGCCTCACCTCCTTTATCCAACATACAATACCCTTTCATAATGGTATTATAAACGAAACAATCTGGCTTAAACCCTGACTCATTAAGCAAACCAACCAGTCTCATAGCCTTACGTAAATTCTTTGAGTTACAAACATTATCTATCAATATGGTATAAGTAACAAGACCAGGCGTTATACCAAAAGAACTCTTCATGTCATCAATAAAACTGTAAACCGTACTCAAAGTTCTACACTTGCATAAATTCTTAACAAGCAAGTTGAACGTATAAGTATCAGGCGGAGATTGCTTTAAAGAAAGTTCTTTTACCAATTCTACAGCATGATCAATGCGTCCAGCTTCACAAAGCGATCGAATAGCAATATCAGTGGTGACCTGGTTGGGTTTGAGCCCATTAGTGACCATCAGATTGAGGATTTGGTTAACAGGGGAGAGGGAAGAATCGGGGGTTTTGCAAGACTGGGAGAGCAAGATGTGGTAAGTTGATCGGTCAGGGGAAAAGGAAGGGTGGGTTTTGATCATATGGTTAAGGAGGAAGATGGAGTCATTGAGGGTGGAGATTGAGGCATAGGACTGTAAGAGAGTGTTGTGGAAGCGAAGATCAAGAGAGGACTTCGTTGTGGCAACGATGGAGTTGAAAACTTTCTTGGCCGATGAGAGGTCCGGGGATTTGAACAGGGGTTCGGTTTTGCCTGATCTTAAGGAAGCTTGGGCTTTCTTAGTATGTTGGGGTAGTTTTCGCTTTGTTGCTTTGCCGGGAAACTGATTGGGAATTGCAGCGAGGGATTCTGAAGGTAGCTGTCTAACGAGAGAATTTGAGATTGCTGGACGAAATGAAGGTGGGATTTTTCCCATCTTTCTTTTTTCCGTAGAATGGGAATTGGCAGCTAGGGTTTTGCAGGGTTTTAAGATTATAAGCCGCAAAGGAGGATGTGAACATGGGCTGGGGTAGGTTTCGTCCTGCTTAAATTAAACCAAAATCCAATTTCATTTCAGGGCCCAATTGATTCCCGTTTTCAGCCGAAAGGACCTCTTGTCAGGGACCAATTGTTTAATGAACAATTTTTTTAATGAAAAAGAGCTCAATGTACTTCTAACAAATCTTCAAACTATTGCTGCAAATCAAAATTCCCATAGCAGCTACTTATCTTCAGAATTAAAAAAGAGAAGAACAATAGACATTTGAAAAAGGAAATTTACAAACATTTTGCAGGAATAAGACTTGCTATTCATATGCCGTCTTTACAGCCAAAAGAAGCTAGTGATCCAATTCTATTGTTCAGATTATTGCATAGTAATCAATTAACAGGATTACCAACAAGATTAACAGAAGACAATCTAAATTATATATCAACAATAATGGCCTGTATGATAGAACTTCCTCAGATTCCTTACTCGCCAGGCCTGCTAGGTGTAAGCTAGACATATAGCTCTCAACGGGATGTATAGCTACAAAGCTTTTGCCCTTAGAATGCTCAATACTCCACCGGATCTCAACCTGCCAGTCCCTCCCTAGAGCTTCTAAATATAAGAAGCTTTTCCGGTAACTTTCTCCAATTATGATCTTTAGTATCATCTTGAGATTTATTGCAGAAATAGAGTTGTAGTCTTGCTTACTGATGCACAGTTTTTAAAGCGAGACAAAGAGTACTCAGTCTGTCACGCTCCTGCTGACCATAGCAGACAATAATACCATGCTTAGGCAAAGAATAGTACTGATTCGACACAAGTTTTTATGCCAATTGACTGTGGAATTCTTTTCTGGCAACCGTTGTCCGGAAGTGAAAACAACCCAGACTTTCGGAAGCTTGCCACACCATATCATCATCGACAGATGAGTGGTATCACAAAACAGACTGATCTGATCTTCTGCAACTCCCTGGTCTGGATGTTGAGAAGGCCGGTGCCAATACTCATAATCGTAGTACAGAGAGGCAACAGTAGCATTTTCAGGAACTGGGATTTGCTGCAAAATACATCTACCATATTTGAGAAGGAGTCAAGGAGATCAGGTCCCGAGGAGAGCCAACTGTCATGCCCAAAAAAGGTTCCAACTTGTACTTCTGTCGTATAAATTATCAAATAACCATTTTTTTTCTTATTGTTCTTCAAATTAATATAAATCGATCATTTAGAACCTAAACTCACATGTTAAAATAATTTGTTTCTATCACTCACAATGCATGCATATGATGTATGTAATATGTAACATATTCGATTTACAGTGAGGCACAATAATATATATATATATATATATATATCATTCAAATCTAATTCTGAAGTATCTGCAGAAGAAAAAAGGTTTGCGTCCCCACCACATTTAATGTAATGTGACTAAAATTTGATTGAGAAACTGAGAATTCTTTAAAAATTTTTATCTACAACAACCATTGAGACACATCTTGCAAATAAAACCAAAAAGAAGGAAACAATGAAATGATGATGTTATAATTTTTTTTTTTTTGTCTGGCTTCATCAATCGATGGGAAATTTCTGCTTTTACTCAAATATTGAAAAACCTTTTTGACTGGAAAACTTACTTACGACTCTCTAAACTCGAAAATAATTGAAACAATTGTGGGGCATATTCTCCACTGTCCGTCTCCATGCATGCTGCCTAGGTTTAGCCGTAGAGTGTGGGTTGGGAAATTTGTTTTAGAAATTAGGCAATTCCTTCCTTCCCTCCCTTCCTCCTTCTCAATCAGACTCAGGATGTGAATTTTGAAGTGAAAGTACCTTTGAATTTCCAAATTTTACCGATCGTTTGAACTCATTTGGATTGGATACTTCTGAAATGAAGTAAAATTTATTACTATCAGTAATAAATTAAGATTTTAATAAATTCAAGAATATTCACTAAATCCAATTCATATAATCTTCTCTTGGTAAGAATAATAAAAATCAAAATCAACCTCTTGGCCTCAAATGAAAATGATATCCATAGATATGTTAATTAAATAAGGTAAGTAATCAGTTTTGAATAGAAATTTTATTTATGTGTAAATCTTGTGTAAATGAGTCAAGTTAGAACAAACTGAACTTATAACTCATCCAATAGACAGAAAAAGGGTTAAGGAAGAAAGAAAGAACATAAATGAATTGGACTCATTCATAATCATAACAAATTTACTTGATAATAACTAGGGTGTGTGAATATCAGACACATACAACTATTACTTAACCCTATTTTTTGTTTATAGTTATATGATAAAAGTGTCCCTAATTTCCATAGTCCATTCAAATTACATCAAAATTTTAGACCTTACATTATATTGATGCTTCACAATTCCTTTTGTCTTTAATTTTCAATCCTATAGGTATGTATACTACTCAAGTCATTAATGTTAACGATTTTTCATTTTCAAAATAAAAGTTAAAACCCAATGAATAAGGATGGAATTTTGGAATAATTGACTACTAATAAAGTAGAAATTCCAATTTGAAATTAGAGTTCCTCACAGATCAGTATCAGCTGTCTACCAGGACAGGACAACAGCTCCTTTCTCGTTCTCTTTTCCATTTCTCTACAGTCAATGATTTAATTGCCTAACAGTACGAGAGACTGTATTAGTATTCTACTTCTATCATTATTCATTACATGATGAAATCATAAAATGTTAATTATAGCATAATTAAATACTTGCTTTATCTTGTTGCATATTAAAGTTTTACTCTTTTTTCTTTTTTTGGCTAAGAACCAAATGTTAATCCATTAATTAATAGCGAAAGTCAGGTATACATATGAAATATGAGTTTGAAAAAGAAGACTTGGAGAGCTTACATAGTACAAGAAAGCAGGCCATCCTATACTAAGGTACAAATTAATTAAGCAAAACAAAAGCCATATGTGCATCTTTTTCATTTTGTTCAGACTGAATATTAACACCAAGTGGGAAGCATTAGCAACCCAATCTGCAATCATGTAGGCTTTTTTCTCTTAACAAGAAAAGCTGACTTTAAATCCATCAAAAAATTGATTCCAGGCCTTGGGATATCTTTAATGACTACTGGTGCCACTTTCCACTGCCTCACTTTCCTCCTATATCAGTTTTATTTCACTATTGTTTACATATATATATATATATATATATCAAACTTAATTTAGACTTCAACAATGTAAACACAACAATAACTCTCATTCAATATTATAAATGGAAAAGATTTCCCAAAATTTTGAAAAAATCACGAAATAAAATTTTCTTTTACAATACTCCATCCTAATGGTCCCTAACAATCTCAAATAATATAAATATATATGTATATAAACAATGTTGAAGAGGCTTTCTTTTTTTTTTTCTTTTGGTGGGGGAGGGGGATAGTACGTATGTTGAAGGGTTAAATTGAAAAAAAAAAATTTCCTTTCCCCCAAAAAAATTATTTCGAAATTTCTACAAATTAAAACTTTTATCCAAATTTTAGTTTTCAAATACATTTAACTACATTTGGCTCAAAATAAATTATTTTCAATTTAAATAACCCATGCATATATACGTGAATTGCTTGTGTTTTTCTTAGTTTAGTAAGCTATTTGAGCAAACTTACATGGATATTTAGGTTAAGTTTTGAGTTGAAACACTCAATAGTGTAAATATAGTTTTCAAATCATAATTATTAAAATTAATGAAACAATTAAAACCACTAATACAAAAAAATTTAAAATTTAATTTAATTAATTTATATAATTATTTTTAAAAAATAATATTTAATATTTAAATTTTAGTATTTACAAAATTTTTATCTTACAATACATATATATATATATATATATGTATATAAAACCACAAGAACAATGCTGTGCTCTGCTAGATTTGACATTGCCAAGCCCTTCAATTATGTAAATCGGTTTTGAGCAGCCAGCAATTTTGAAAATGAAATTATTTTATCGCAACAAAATGCAAAGTGTGGCAAGGAGGTCCCAGTGTCCCACCATGTCATTGGATCGATTAGGAAAAAGAGGGCTCATCAGTTGAAGTCAGGTCAACTCTTCCAAAATATCCAGATCACAAAATTTATAGGCAATTTATTAGCCACCAGAATGTATAATTGTACTATTGTCAAAGGCAAGTCCCTGGAAGAAGCGTGAGGAGTGAGAAAAAAAATTCTGGGCAGTGTTTGCCATCGGCATAAAGTGTCAGACTCACAGCTGGAAACAATTAGGTATTCCAACTTTTCACTGAATGCGAAGACCTCGGTCTTCTTTTGTCCAAATCATTCGGCCGAGCTACAAAATCCCTATCGCCCATGAGAGGAAACCCAAGTTTGAGTCACTGGTGTTCCTTTCGTGTTTGAATTAATATGGAAAACATTATAATTACTCCAGATCTTGTATTACCAGGATTTCGCTTCCACCCCACTGAAGAAGAACTTGTCAATTATTACCTCAAGGAAACCGCTCTGGGTAAAAATTTACATTCCGACATCATTGGTTTTCTCGACATTTATAAACATCACCCATGGGACTTGCCAGGTACGTACGCAACTAGTATTTTTTGTCTCTCCGATTATCAATTGTATGTAGTAAGTACTAGTAGTAATTGGTTGACGACGTTGGAACATGCATGTGACTGTGAGGATATAAGTATTTACGTTTTCTACTTCCAATTCAGGCTGGTAAAAATTTGTGGGGTGTGTGCAGGTATGGCAAAGATAGGGGAAAGGGAGTGGTATTTCTTTGTGCACAGAGACAAAAGGAGTGGTCATGGTGGAAAGCCCAACAGGATAACTGAGAAGGGCTACTGGAAGGCAACTGGGTCTGACCGTCATATCAGGTGTCTCAGTGAGCCCAAAAAGATAGTCGGCCTTAGAAAAACTTTGGTCTTCTACATAGGGAAAGCTCGAAAAGGCTGCAGAACTGATTGGGTCATGAACGAGTACAGACTCTGCAATGTCTCCTTTCATACGGTACTCGCTACATCTGATTATCAACTGCTTTCCTTTCATCTGTTCATTGGAGAAGGAACTTATTATATACTGACGTTTATAGCCATGTTATCTGATAAATTCAGGAGGATATAGTACTCTGCAAAATTTACAGAAAGGCAACACCGTTGAGCGTGTTGGAGCAAAGGGCTGAAGAACATGACAGGGAATCCCAAATACTTTCCCCATATGTCGCTCAAATTAACTTTAATGCGCCATTGTCCCTGCCAAACCTTGATTATGGAGCAGAGTGGGGAGAGGAAATATTGGAAGCAGCAGCGGAAAAATTACAATCGCAGAAGGAAGCTGATTCTGAAGAACAGAAGCTGCAAGCAGACTCAGGATGGAGTGGATATTTTACTCAATATGGACCAAAATGAGAAGTTCCACTTCTTATGTAATGTAGTGAGGTAGTTAGTATTTGGGAATAAGGGATGCATTTCTAGTATGGTAAAATAAAGATGCACAGCCTTAGCTAACTAGCTAGCCTGTTCGTTAACGTGTTCTCGTACAGTTATAACCTCCGTTAGGACTTCCGCTCATGGGTCTACAATAAGGGAAAAAGCCCTGCCCATGCATTCATTTATCATATTTCAATGCACTTAAAAATAATTTTCCCCTTTTCGATGCTCCTATTTTATATATAGGGAGGGACATTTTAGTAGGAAAATTATTTTAAAACCTCGTCAAGGTTAATCTGCACCAGGATTGATTGCCAACAAGGCTTGTAGTCATTCCTTGGACTGCAACGATGACTGACCTTTTCTTATACAGGCCATGTCTAGAGCAAGCCAGAACAAGCGGCTGCTGGAAGTGAAGATATGAATGTTTAATTGTTATTGCTAGAGATGTGAAGAGGCCTGCGGTAAATGGAGATCCTCCCAAAATTTTAAGCCCCCACAATCACCATAGATAACAATATATAGTTAGTAGATAGCAATGAAATGTTTGCTATGGCATTTTCTTTATAGAAAGGAATCAAAATTGTCATCATCCAAGTGAAAATAATGATAATTAAAAAGGAAAATAAAAACAACAGAATGCCCCAGCGGTACAAGAAAACGTCAACCAAAATGGAACAAACATCATCCAAGCCTAGAAATTCATCCTCCCAAGCTATGATTTGGCTAGCAAAATCACAGTGATGGCAGCAAAAGCGAACTGGCAAAATATGCAGTGAACGATCGACAAACGAGAAATATCCATTTATATTAGAAGAAACCCGTTTTGCAGTGAATTAATGGGCTTCCCCACAAATGGGCTATTATAGTTTCAGAAAGGCATATCTTAGGCCGTAAAAACCAGCAAAGTAGAGCCGGGGCGATGGCGTAGAGTGCCATGAAAGCTGGCTGAGTGGCTGCCCATTATTACAAGCCCTGAGAACGCTTTGCAGGCCGACAACGGTCGTAGCTGTTAGTTACCATGCATTGTCTCCTCTGCTGAGCAATCCAGGTGATGTCCCTTCAAGAGCAAGCCGCGGTGGGAGAGAAGATGGGTGACAAATAATATATCTGCAGGCTTATATAAGAAGAGTGGTATATAGAGAGGAAGAAAGATTGAATTCTTCGCATTTTTATGGGAAATTTTGGACTTAGCTTGGTAGGTGTTTCAGCGTAAAGAGCAACAATTTTGGAGTTTTGTTCAATTAGGTGAACATTGAAATAGTCCCCATTATAGAGATGGTACACTAGGCATGCAATTTTCGTTGCCTGAACTAGCAATGAATTGTAGAAATAATTAATTAGAGGGTAAAAAGGCGTTAACAATGGCCACTAATTCAAAGGGGGGGGTTTAAAATAACACAAACAATTACGACGCTGTTTGTTTGATGCCCAATCATCTACTGTAGCTAGCAATTTGAAAGCAACTGCTCATGCGTTGCTGTATCTTCACCTTGTGCCTGTGACACAATGATGTATAGCTAGGTTCGCACCAGCAAATTTGTTTCGACGCATTACGTATGTATGTCGCCTTATTTTATTCCAAAAAAATGTTTTGCTACAATCTTTCGACATAAATTGGAACTTGGCCTCCATTTCCACTAAAATTTTTGCTATAATACAAACTCATATACTGTTATAAATGGAATTGGGTCGCCAAAATTGAAAGTGACAGTATTTTTAGAGATTCATCATAAGAAATTGAACATATATAATTTTGAATATTAATGTTTAATTATGTTCATCTATTATTTGTACAATGTACACTCCCAAATGTATGCGTAAACTTGGTTAATTTCTCATCGAAATTAATGAAAAACCTCGTATGCTTACGTC
>JBBYHM010000013.1:11612608-11624821 GCA_038381775.1 Adansonia rubrostipa
AATTAAAGAACTCATTCTTTTAGTTCTTTTTCAATGTGGTATTCTATTCCACATATTATTTTGAAAATGTTTAACAAAATCAACTTTAATTTTCCTTCTCCGTTATGTTTCCTTACTTGCATAGACTTCATCTCACCTTCAGATATAAGCTTGCATGTCTTGACTAAATTACTGCTGCTTTTTAACCTTGTTCTGGAACTCTTCTTTAGCAACTACTACTTCCTATCTTCTTTATAACAGCAGGATATAGCTCATAAAGTTCCGGTTCCTGTCAACTAACTTTTGCTTCTTCCACATCGCATGCAAGTCCTGGAACTTCGCTTTATATATAGCCAGTAGCCACCGCATCCCTTGCTTGGTTCCTGTCAACCAACTTTTGCTTCTTCCAAATGTAGGTAATTAAACAGGACTGGCATGGGATGCGGGACTGGGGTCAAAAAATAAGCTGCATGTACCATGCAAATAAAATCCTTACGAATTAGATGATGAGCATCATCAAACTCAAGCTCAATCATTGAGAACGATGGAGGAGTGGGGTCCTTCACAAGCTAATATATGAATTAATATGTTAACTTTTTTCCATAAAGGAAGTATGAAACATAATTAAATATAGATGATAACTAATACCTTTTAATAGTGAAGCTCCGATTACTGCTATATATTTTTTGAGCGGATTAAGTCTTTTTCTTCACATCTGCTCTGGATCGCTGAAAGATGATGAATCTTTTTCTTTGCCTTCATCCATGTTTTGCAACTGTCTCAAAACTTGATGTGGTACCTATGAGAACATACAAATGCAATATTGCATATTAAGAAACTTCCCACTATTGAGACATGCAGTTGTAATACAAAAGAAATAGCATATACAGTATGTTTCTTAGAGTACTAATAAACCAAGAAACTGACCTCAAATGTAAAATCTTTTATTGCCACCCGGCATGCTGGAAAATCTTCATCCAATAGTCTCTTCACGACGAAATTTCTTCCTAAACTGTACTAATATATTAAAAAAGCAATAGAAAACACATATTGCATTAATCAAACCACATTCCCTAATGAATTCTGGGTAGAGAAAGGGGAATTGAATGTGAAGAAAACCAAAAATGTTGTGAACAAACCTGTCTTATGATTTGCAGGTAATCACATCAAAATCTTTAGGTACCTCCTTGTAACAGTACATATCTCAACTTTAACGCACCCGCCAACTTGGTCGGCCTCAAAACCTGAAATATGTAAGACAAGAGAACTATTTGAGCAATATTAGTATTGATTGTTGTACAACAAATGTGACCAAATGTGTAAACTGGACGAGACGTACACACTTGCATTTTATAAAAGCTTAAAAGAACCTACGTTAACTTGGCTTTGGAAATATGAAGCAAGTTATAAAAGTGTAAATTTGCCAGTAAAACCCCCAAAAAAAAATCCGAAAAAAAATCCTGATCCAGCCCAACTCTCCAATAGCCCTTTAGTTTAAAGGAGGGTTGTCTTGTCAACTGCATTGTCAGAGCAACGTGTAAAAGGCCTATTTCGTTTAGTATTGACTTGATTTGTGAATCGTCATTGGGCTGAGGCCTCAACCCCACGGAGTTGCTTGGGAAACTAATGGATCATCATCATCATCAATATTGAATCTACATTCTACAACCTAAGTACTCCAATCAATGATTTATATTTCTAATTCAGATAAATTAACGTATCTTATCTCTTACTTACGTTGGTCGATAATGGTTTGGAATTGCACATTTTATTATTATATTTTCTTGGGTACATGGTGGGATTGCAAGTTGTATTTGTTTTTACTACATTTTACTTGTAATTATATTATTTATTTGCCCATAATAATCATGATAATAACTTAATTCTCTACCACATTGGCTTACAACTTATTAATTAATACTTTCCCAGGTTAGGATTTAAACTTTAGTCACAGGCGGCCAAAGTGGGGAGGTTTGAGGCGGTGAGGGACACAATGGGAGGAGGTGATAATACTGCTTCTACGGAAGACGTCAGCCAATCCAACGTCGGAGATGCAGTTACCATCAATATCAAATGTTCCTCCGGCTCCAAATTCTCCGTTCAGATCAACCTGGATTCCACCGTCGTTTGCTTCAAGGAACTTCTGGCGCGCAACTGCGATATCCCCGCCGATCAACAGCGTTTGATTTACAAAGGTCGGATCTTGAAGGACGATCAAACCCTTCAAAGCTACGGTACGTCAACTGATCCTCTATTTCCCTCTCTTCATTTCTTCCTTAATTGGTATTCATTGTAGTTTTCTTAATTTACAATTTCTGTTAGGTGCTAGAAAAAATAACTTTACCTGATTTCACGTTTATTGATGTAATTGAATGTATAAATGGATAAAGTCACTGGATTCATTGTCGATCCCCTTTATCTTTGATAAAGCAGAAGAATTTTAACCCAGTATTCTAAATTGAATGTTTTGAAGCAAATTCCCCCAAATATTTTGCTGTGCTTCTTGTGATTGAGTTAATCCTTATTAAGGTTCTCTTGGGACGGGTTGCTTGGCCTTTTATTTTGTTAACTAATTGAACGTAGCTCCATTGTATGTTAAAAACGCTGCTACTATTGTTTCTTACCCGCTATTCTGTAAGTTCTGTTTTTTACGTAAGAGGGTAGTTGAAAGAAATCCCAAATGTTACTCCCACTAGTTACGCCTTCATAAAATTTGATGGTATGTTTAATTTTATACTTTAGGTTTGGAGGCTGATCACACTATCCACTTGGTTCGTGGTTTTGCACCAACACCAACATCACCACCAACAACCAGTGCAGCTGCATCGATCAGTTCTGGGGCCTCAAACACCACTCAAACAAATACAGGGGCTGTTGGTTCAGATGATGCTGGGGCATTGGGAGCTGAAGGGGCTGGTCTAGGAGCTTCACTGTTTCCTGGACTTGGCCTTGGTGGCTTAGGTGGCAGTGCTGGTTTATTAGGAGCTGGACTCCCATATTTTGAACAAGTGCAGCAGCAATTGACTCGAAACCCCAACATTATGAGAGAAATAATGAACATGCCTGCTGTTCAGAATTTAATGAATAATCCTGAGATAATGCGAAACTTGATCATGAACAATCCTCAAATGCGAGAGATAATTGATAGAAATCCTGAGCTTGCTCACATACTTAATGATCCAAGTACTCTCCGTCAAACACTTGAAGCTGCAAGAAACCCTGAGCTCATGCGTGAAATGATGCGGAATACAGACAGAGCAATGAGCAACATTGAATCATCACCTGAAGGATTCAACATGCTTCGCCGTATGTATGAAACTGTTCAAGAGCCTTTTCTGAACGCAACCACTATGGCTGGGAGTACCGGAAATGATAGTGCAAACCCATTTGCTGCCCTCCTGGGAACTAGAGGAGGAAACCAAGCCAGAGATGGGTCAACTAACCAGTCCACCCCGGCTTCTGGAACTACTCCCAATTCACCTGCTCCCAATACAAATCCACTACCAAACCCTTGGTCTTCTTCTGCCAGTAAGCTCTTGCTCTCTTGCAACGCCTTGCCTTCTTCATCTCAAACCATTCTTCAAAATGTTATATCTTGGAAGCAGTTGTCTGGGCTTTAGTTCTATCGATTTACTTTCTGATGATGGTTTATGAGTTATAGTTCCCATTTTCAAAAATGACATAGAGAACTATTACCAATAAACTATTGATTGAATGAAAATCTGGCAGCTGGAGGTGCCCAAAATAACACAACAAGATCGAATCGTAGTGCGGATGCTAGGCCACAGGCTCCTGCTGGATTAGGTGGTCTTGGTCTTCCAGAGTTTGAAGGCATGTTTAGTGCCATGCAGGATGCTAATTCACTGAATCAGTTGATGCAAAATCCAGCTATTTCACAAATGATGCAAAGCCTCCTGTCCAACCCTCAATACATGAACCAGGTGTTAGTTTATCTTGTATTCTCCTATAAATGGGGTTCAGGTAAAGTTTCTTCTTTCTGACATTGCCAGAGTCCAGGTTCTTGGTCTTAATCCTCAACTTCAAAGCATGCTTGGTTCTAATTCTCAACTAAGAGAAATGATGCAAAACCCTGAATTTCTTAATCAGTTGACTTCTCCTGAGACCTTGCAGGTAATTGTCCACGGTCTGCAGTTTATACCCTCTTTTTCACATGCATGAAAATGTATAGAAGTGTGTTCCTATCTGCCAAAAAGTTGTTCTGCATGCAAAAGTAAATTTCAACTATTTAGTTATTGCAGCATAACCTTACTTGATTTCTATTTGACTATAGTTATCTTTTCACTTGAAATGTTCTGTTCAGGAATGTTGTTACAATTAAGATATAAAATTAATGTTTGCAAAAGGGAGGTTGAAATATGTCGCCATTCTGGTTTTCTCTATTGCAGCAACTATTGACTTTGCAGCAGTCTCTTCTTTCTCAACTTAGTTGGCCACAGTCAACCCAGTAAGTAGCGTATGATTGTTTCCCTTGTTTCCTTTTGGATCAATCTTTCTGCAGGACAATTCAAATTGCATCCCTCAATTCTATGTAGTTTATTTTTGCATGTAGTTTTATTAATGTCTTGAATCGTGCTCATTTTTACCCCAAAACTTGGATATTGACACGCATATTGATATGAAAAGCAATCTTAGATTACCATTAAAAGATGCAATTTGAACAGTACATGCGAATATCATTTTCTTGCAAGTATTTATGTTCTTCTTTCCTATAATGTTTTATATTTAATATGTTTTATTTTGAAACCACCGAATAATTAACAAATAAAAGTGGCTAGAACTGGGAAAAAAGCAAATGCTTGAGAATGAATAATTATCGAAGAAAATTTGCTAACAGATGGGGGTTTCTGAAAGTGCTGGTATCCTTGCTCATTGGTAACCAAATTATTCTGGGATTTGCATGAAGCCTTGATTCTTGCTTATGGTTTTTCCTAAATCTGCTCCTCTCTTGCAGGGAGCCTGCTCAGACTGGTGGAACTGGAGGTACGGAAGTCATTTATCCAAAATCATTTTTCATTTGCTATGAGAACTGTGGTTCCACTGTTATTCTTTCTGGTTTTAAGGAGTTCTTTTCATACACAATCCGGACTTGTTCTATTAGTGATTAATGTATACTGTATTGTTTATTGAAATCAACATCATCATATAATGAGCGATATGATTTTGTCTAATCTTCTTCATCTATATGTTTTAAGGCACTTGATTTTATTTAATTGTTATTAAAGAGATTGACGATGGTTTAGTATTAACTATTAGTGAATTGAGAACTCAAAATTGTGAAAGTTGGATGATGTGAGAGTTACTATTATTATAAAGGTTTTTGCAGAGTGAAGGTCATCTCATTCCTCCCTCATAGTGGATGTCATCCAGATTTTAATAGCGTCATCTATGCTCACTTTGCTTCCAATTCAACAGAAGTGGGGAAGACAAGAAACAAATTTTATTTGGTAAATGAGTAGTATTTATATAGTCTTAATATATTTTCAGGAACGCTCAACAACATGGGTTTGGAGGCACTGATGACCATGTTTAGTGGACTTGGAGCTGGCAGCTTGGCTGTTCCTAATAGATCCGATGGTTAGTGTGTGCAGTTTTTTGTTTATCCATTTTGCATTTGTTTGTTGCCCCGCTAATTAACAAAATATTGCATCGTATTAGTGCCTCCAGAACAACTATACGCCACCCAGTTGTCGCAGCTTCGAGAAATGGGTTTCATTGACACTCAAGAGAATATTCAAGCATTAATTGCCAGTGCAGGGAATGTTCATGCTGCAGTGGAACGGTTATTGGGAAATCCTGGTCAGTAATTTAGTACCAATATATCTATTTAATGTGCGAGTTTGAACATGAGTTGAGTTGGCTTGTATTCAAGCCCAATTTGAGGAAGGAACAAGTTTAGATTTCGAAAGGAAGGGCTTTGAGTTAGGTGGTGTACTCTGTTGGTAGAGAGTTGAGTCAGGGCTTATGTGTGTTGTACATGCTCGATATTAAGGTTGGTGATATGAATTGGTTATTGAATTTGTTTAGCTTAATGATCCATTTTCGTTAAAGGAGCTAAGGCAATGGGTCAATCGGAGTTATGTTTTCACTCTATGAAATTGTCCAAGTTGATTATGTTTTGATGTTGAAGGAGAGGACAATAAGTGTGTGTTATAAGACCTGTAGTTGAGAAGCTAACAAAGCAAAAGAGCCTCAAAATCAAACAGTAATAATATCCTTTCCCCTTTTACCTTAGAAATTTTCGGTTAGCATGCTATACAAATGATGTCCATATATATATATATGTGTGCGTGTGTGTGTGTGTGTGTGGAATGGTAGTCAGTCGGCCATGAGCATCATTGGTATCATCTTTCTTTGCTTGCAATTCGAATGGAAAGAGAGATTGTTTATCATGTAAAAAGCTAGCTCACAATTACATACTGTCATATTTGTCGGAATAATAGCAAGTAAGGGCCGATGTTATTTATAGAATATCCAAGCAAATGCAATAATTTTAACCAAAAAGGAAGACCATTCCAATTACATCCAACCAAATGCCAATAATTTGAACCCAAAAAGAAGACCATCCCGATTCCCAACTTTCAGGAACAAATGCCAATGTAGAAGAAAAAGGCATATTAATTTGTGCTTCTCCCTGACCTCGTCTGACTGTCCATGTGCAATGTGGATTCTACTGTCCAAAATTATTAACATTTAATCTAAAAAACTTAAAATTATGGATAAAATTTACTCATTCATTTCATATTAAAACTTTAGATTAAAAAAATGATATAAGGATTATAAAGGATAGCTTAATTTAATCATATGATAAATAAATAAATAAATAGTATATTAGGGGTCATGATGTGAAGGTAAAGGAATGTAAACTTGATATAAAACGGATTAACAGCTTATTTAATAGTATAATATACAGTAGTCTGATTTGGTTACAGTCGTAAGATAAACTTAATTGCGACCATTTTCTAAAAATAATCTCACTTTTACAATTAAATCAAAATAAAAAAAACCCTTAAAAATTATGAAGAAAATTGATTCATTTAATTTATAATGTAACTAATTACAATTTTGAAAACTTAATATATAAAAAATTTGATATAAGTATTACACCAATAAATGGTTTAACGGTGAAGATAAATTAATTAAATAGTATAATAAATAATATACTAAGGATGATGTGAAGTTAAAGAAACATAAAATTGATATAAACCGATTAATAGATTAATTAATAATATACTATATTGTATTATATTATATTATATTACAGTAATTTTATTTGATTACGGTTGTGATGTGAAATATGTGTACATTAACTAATGCATTAAATCATTTTAATTTGATGATTAGATAATTGTATTAAATAATTTATACCATATATTAAAAAAAAATTCCTTAACCTTTTTGTGCTCGACATGCTGTGGCTTTTTTTTCTTTTGTCAAATGAATGCTGAATTTATATATTTATTTATTTAAATTTAAACTTTTTTATTGTGTTTTTAAATAATATATTTTTAAAGGGAATGGTTCGCACCAGAATTTATATATTGATTTAATATTCATCCACTCAAGATAAAAATAAAAATTATTTTTAAGTTTTGTAATTTTTTTTAGATGATATATTTAAAAGGTTGATCTACGTGATAACACACGGATCGATTTAAAATTTATACCTAACCATCTGAAAAAAATTTTTATTAAAAATTTTTATTTTTTTAAATTTAATATTTTTTTTAACTTTTAAAAGATGCATTTAAAGGAGTTGGAAAAGTCGATTTAGGATGGTATATGATAAAGACCAAAAAATAATAATTTACTTTATTAATTAATTATTTTTTTAATATTTAAATGATATATTTAAAAGAATTAGTTAAAAATTGATCATATCCGTATCAGATTTTAAATACAAAAATTTAAATAAATAATTATTATTTAATTTTTTTATTAATAATTAATAATTAAAAATTATAGCAATAACATTATTAAAAAAAAAAACCGAAACTTTGTTCCAGCATAGCTGGGGAGGTCAGTATGAAGAAACATAACCCTTTGATGGATCATCAAGAAGTTGGTCTTCGATGAACAGTCACACCTTCTGATACTGATAGAGTTAACCGTCAGAGAATTCAATTTCAAAACCATTATAAATATGCAACGAAGGGCCGATGTTCAAACACTTCGCTCCTCCTCCATAAAGAGCAAAGTGGTCATTCCCTAAAATGAGCAGCCCCAAAGAATCCAAGGAACAGAAACCCTCCTCCTCGGAGCAGCAACCACCGAGGGAGAACAGCCCTCAAAACAACCCGGATGCCCAAGAGAGAAGAGTCCAGAATGACAGCAACGTGACTCAACGTGAGAAAAGTGACGAAGGAGATAACAATGCGAAGGAGAGTCAGGGTGGCAATCAAGTGCAGACAGTGCAAAATAAGACCAACGCGACTGGAAGCGGGGGTGATGCTGCTGAGACTGAGACTAAGGGCAGTGGAGGAGACAATGTGAAGGGTCAAGAGAGTGGTGCAAGTGCAACGGGTGGTAGTATTGGTACTTCTGCATCAATTTTGCTAACCAAGAAAAGAGGACGAAACGGTGATCCCATTAGTGTTGGGACTGGGTCCAGCAGTGGCAGTGGATCGAAAGGAAAAGTGGAAGTTCCCAGTTGCCCCGCATGCAAAAAAACTTTTCCATCGTGGAGGGGAGTGTTTGGACATATGAAAGCCCATCCAAGGCCAACCTTTTGGGCATTCCCCCCACCAACATTTACTCCTCCTGAGGGCTCTCCGGAAAAGAATAGTAATAATAATAAGGATGAGAAAACCCTGGAGGAGCAACTCGCTCCCACGCTCTTGAACTTGGCCTGTCAAACACTGCAAACGATTAATCAAGACTCAAATGCAAGTGATTCAACGGGGGCTGCTTCTTCTTCGTCGAGGACGAGGGGCTTGGATATTGATCTTAATGAGCCTAGAACCGGTGTTCTATTAGATACTCCACCACCAGAGAAGGAGGAGGATGACGACGGTGATTCACCAAACTTAAATTAATGCATTTATATATGAGTTCTCGCACTGTTGCAAAATGAAGTGAAGTGATTGCCTTTAGATCGCACTGTTGCAACATATAATATATATTGCACTGTTGCAAATTAAATAAATTAAACTATGTTGCATGTTATTGGCCCAAAAAACAAAAAAAAAAAAAAGGCTTCGTTGCATGTTTGTGATTTTCTTAATACTTATTATCCTGTAATATCTTTTTAAATATCTTTTCCTCCTTGGTAATGTATCTGGGTGAAAATTCTTTCTGGTAAGGATCTGGTTATATGTCTATGTATATCATCATGTTATAAGACAGTTGATTATCGTTGGTACGTAATTTGCAATAAAATTATTAAGGCAGCATCCAAACATCATTTACAGTCCAGAAAGCTAGCCATAATGTAAACTTTACCAAGAAATTAATCGAAGCCGGCGTCGAGCATTCCCCAGAATGTTTCAGAAGAAGAGTTTCCAATATTTTGGAAATTAAAGTTTTGATCTAAACCCTGAAAGCAGCAGCATGCATGTGTGTCTGTAAGCATTTTTAGATACGTTGTCTAAGGGAAGCTACAAACAATAAACATCTTGCCTAGGGCTGAATGAAAGTTGATTAAGATATTAAATGATAATGATTCATTTATTCTGTTTTGTGTTGTAATCTATATTTCTCAACCAATAACATTGCACCCTTTTTCTTTTTGTCCAAATACCTTCTTTGTTTTTTCTTTTTTCTTTTTTTTGTTTGCATGTTAGTTAACCTGTACTTTTGGAAACATGAGATATTTACCAATAATAATTGAAAACTCCAAAACCTTGGAAATAATAATAATAATACTAATAATTAGTTAAGTTAAGGAGTGTGTTTCTAATTCAATGTGTGTTGATTAATGGAAGTGAAAACAAAAAAGAAATATTTTATTGCCTTCTGCATTTTTGCATGCCATTGAATAGAAATCAATTTAGAGTCTGAACGTGCTTCAATTAGTATTTCAGTTCCGAAGGCTTGTCAAAGAGTCTTTAACTGCCGTTAATGTTTCAACAAACCATATGAAGATCGACTCCACCCTTTGTTCCTTGACAGAAAGTCTGGAACGTAAATAATACTCTTAAGTCTTTATATAATTAATTTAAATGTTAATCTAGTTACGAGCCACTGTTGTAGAATATATATATATATATTTTTCATTTGGTAATTCATTGTAAATGTATATAGCAATATCTCAAAATAAATGCAATTAACAGAAGAAACACAAGCATTTATCAGGAGCAAATGGTCATGATAACCAGAACAGGTCAACAGGGTTCGGGTTGGAACCATATTTGTTTCAAAAGAAGCAGCTGGGGTACTAGGAACCCTGCTGGCGTGCTCTACCTCACCCACCCACCCTTTCCCAAGTGTCTTTGGTTAGCCTGAAATCCGAATGTGCAAAAAAGAAAATAGGAGGTGATAATTGAGGTTGGGTTTTTGGCAACCACTCGAAATTCATCTTCTATCTATTGGCTCTGCTTCTCCATGGCCCCCTATGCACCAACTGTTAATGAACTTTTTCCTTTTCTTTTTTTTTTTGTTTTGGTTCAATTTTGGACAGAAACAGAATGAACTTTTTCATTAAGCACCAAAGTACTTGAAATTCAAGTCCAAAACGCTGTTTTCAAGGAACCCCAACTTCATTTTCTGCCACTGGTAAGTTGGGGTTTCCCAAAACCACGAATGCAGGATAAGGGCCTCTTGCTGTGGCCTTCAAAGATGAATTCATCACGTCCTCATATTATTTTTCTAACTTATCTTAATCACCTAAAATAATTTTCATTTTTTTTTCAACCAAACTCGTATACTTATATTCATAAGTTATTCAAATGCAATTTAAAAAAATTAAATTTGACTCAATCGTCGAGTCAAACTTCAATTTAAACAGCTCGAATTATCAAATTAATGAACCCAGTTTAAACATAACAATGTTGAGCATGAGAAGCGAGCTTATTTCTTTTACACGAGAGTATAATCAAGTAAGTTTTAGTTTGAAATCAAAAAATGAAAAAGGAATTGATTTTTTTTTTTTACTGTGAAAACAATTTAATCAAATGAAATTGAATAATCTATTTTTATCTTGAATCAAATTCGAACTTTTAAAATAAAACTCGATTATATTTCAATAAAATTTCGAATCATGGTTTTCATGTCGAGCTTAAACTCGATCTTAAAATATATTTAGAATATATAACCAATTAGGATATTGTCACGTGTCCAAGTTAATAAGGAAGAATATTGTTTGCAAAAATGCTGTATAAACAAAATTTGAGGTATATACCACTATCACATTTATTATCATTAATTTTTGCCAATTAATTTAAAGCATAAAAAATTGTATATATAAATAAGAACAGAAACATAGAGCTCCCTTAACTCTATCTCCCATCCAGATAACCTTCTTCCTCTTCTCTTATCATGGATCCTTACAAGGTAACAAAATACCAGCTTTATTGATTTCTTAAGCTTCAGTTGTTACCCCAGTTTCAGTCTTCGGATGTTTCATATCTACCAAGCCTGAAATAAAAAGTAGTGTGTCTTGATTTGTTAATCTGATTTTCGTTTTTCTTTTTTTTTTTTTTTTGGTGCCTTTTGATTGTTTACTAGGAAACTTTAAGAAGAAAAAGTATGTTAATGGTTGAAACATTTGAAAAAAGTTCAGAAAGTTATCTCACTTAAGCTAATAGTCTGCACTAAATCAAAAATCCTTGTTGGCTCTTGCTCCAAAGAATGGAAAACTTTAAGTTCCTTTCCGTTTTCCTATATTTTCTTAGCTGCCAAGCGGAGTATTTGTTTCTCCAAATTGTATTTTATTATCTATATCAAGTTATCAACAAAGTTTGACCGACTTTCTAATTCCAATATCCATGTTTAATACTTTAATTAGATGGTTTGCTTCTTTTTTTTTCTCTTTTACTGTCTTTGCATGCACTCGTGGTATTTCCTTTAGTTCTGGTTTGCAGTTTCAGGTTTAGTCGTTTACCTCTTATAATCTCTTTCAATTAGTTTGCCTGCGCCTATTTATTTTTCTTCTTATTCGAGCTATTTCTCGATGCAGCATCGTCCTTCAAGTGCCTTTGATTCCCCGTTCTGGACCACTAATTCTGGGGCTCCAGTTTGGAACAATAACTCATCACTCACTGTCGGAGCAAGAGGTAA
>JBBYHM010000013.1:11624921-11640138 GCA_038381775.1 Adansonia rubrostipa
CACGCATGAGAGTTTTGGGTGGAAAATAATACATTTGTTTCTTCAAAGTTTTCAAGTTGATTCTAGAGGTTTTTATTTAGTCAATACAATCTGAAATTATTTTGATACGAATTGACATATGAAATGAAGTAGATGATGGCAGCCATTGGTCAAAACAAAAGATACATGAAATAAAATCAGAGGTTGAAGAACACTTTTTTGACAGGTCCAATTCTGCTTGAAGATTATCATTTGGTGGAAAAGCTTGCTAATTTTGATAGAGAACGCATACCTGAACGTGTGGTTCATGCTAGAGGAGCTAGTGCGAAAGGGTTCTTTGAGGTGACTCATGATATATCTCATCTCACATGTGCTGATTTCCTTCGGGCCCCTGGAGTCCAGACCCCAGTCATTGTTAGATTTTCCACAGTTATTCATGAACGTGGTAGTCCTGAAACTTTGAGAGACCCACGAGGTTTTGCAGTGAAATTTTACACTCGAGAGGTAACAATATTTGCTTGAATATCTAAATATCATCATATGTTGAGGTGTAGGAGTCAGAAATACCATTTATCAGAAGTGAACTTAACTGTTTGCTTTTGTTGTTTCCTTGCTCAAACCAGGGTAATTGGGATCTGGTGGGGAACAATTTCCCTGTCTTTTTCATCCGTGATGGAATGAAGTTCCCTGATATGGTCCATGCTCTCAAGCCGAACCCAAAGTCCCACATTCAGGAAAACTGGAGGATTCTGGACTTCTTCTCGCACCACCCTGAAAGCTTGCACATGTTCACCTTCCTCTTTGATGACGTTGGTATTCCACAGGATTATAGGCACATGGATGGCTCTGGTGTTCATACCTATACTCTAGTCAACAAGGCTGGGAAGGCACATTATGTGAAATTCCACTGGAAACCGACTTGTGGCGTAAAATCTCTGTTGGAGGATGAGGCCATAAGAGTTGGTGGCGCTAATCACAGTCACGCCACGCAAGATCTCTATGACTCAATTGCAGCTGGAAACTACCCTGAGTGGAAGCTATTCATTCAGATAATGGATCCTGTTCACGAGGACAGGTTTGACTTTGATCCACTTGATGTAACCAAGACCTGGCCAGAGGACATCCTTCCATTGCAGCCAGTGGGTCGAATGGTGTTAAGCAAGAACATTGATAACTTCTTTGCCGAGAACGAGCAGTTAGCCTTCTGCCCTTCCCTCATTGTCCCCGGCATCTATTATTCAGATGACAAGTTGCTCCAAACTAGAATCTTCTCCTATTCCGACACTCAGAGGCACCGTCTTGGTCCGAATTATCTGCAGCTTCCGGCAAATGCTCCCAAATGTGCTCATCACAATAATCACCATGAAGGTTTTATGAATTTCATGCATAGAGATGAGGAGGTATTATCTCTCTCTGTCTTGCTTCTGTTGCGCAGATATGCATCCATGCATGCTCTCATGCTCCTAGCGTAGAACATCTCTTAACTCTTAAGTGATCATCATTAACAAGCGCCTCAATGAGTTTCCGACAGTTCTTCCTTTAACCATTTGGTCCCTTTTTTCTATATTGAATTGTGAATTCTTTGATCGAGCATCATTTTATTATTGCATTATTATCTCTGATAAATATATTTTTTAGGTGAACTACTTCCCTTCGAGGTTTGATCCTGTGCGCCATGCTGAGAAGTACCCTATTCCTACTGCCATTTGTACCGGCAAAAGAGAGAAGGTTCCTTTTTTCCCTAGCATTTTATTTCAACTTTTAAGTTTTAAGCTTGAATCTCAAAGGTGCCAACTTAGACTATGATTTGATTTCTACTTCCAGCGTCTGGTCCCAATATCTGAAACTCTTGATTTTAAGTCAAACTGTTTAAGTTGTTTTGGATTGACCAGTAATTTGTTGATCTATTGGGTTTAGTGGAGTGAAATGAGACTGTTTTCTGTTAGTGCTGACACAGACCCTAAACAATATAATAATCAGTTTATGACTTCCAAACTGTTGTCACAGTGCATTATTGAGAAGGAGAACAACTTTAAGCAGCCTGGGGACAGATTCCGATCCTTTTCACCTGACAGGTTTTTTTTTTTAATTTTTTTTGTCGTTCCTTTTGTAGGGATTATTTAGATAAGAAATTGCTTGATTTCTTTACACATTCATTTACAGAATTCCATTTTGATTGTCTGTCTCTCAGGCAAGAACGCTTTATTAATCGCTGGATTGAGGCCTTGTCTGATCCTAGGGTCACATATGAGATCCGCAGCATTTGGATCTCATACTGGTCTCAGGTGGGATTTTCATCCTTTTATCTTAGATTACACAAACACTTGCAGGCTAATCAGCTTTCTTATGCATGGATATATATTTAAACATAAACAATCTTGGAAGATAAAGCTCTTTGCTGTTTTTTTTCATCACCCAAGTTCTAGTTTGGTATCATAAGCTTGTGGTTGTTTATACAATCACCTCACAGTTACTAACCGTGTTATTTTTATGCCAAAGAAGAAGAAACAACGTAAATGATAAAATAGTGCTTAAATAATGTAATTTATCTTGTGTGGCTTCAGGCTTGCAAATCTTTGGGTCAAAAGCTTGCTTCTCGCCTCAATGTCAGACCAAGCATTTGATGAGATAGAGCCGCCGAAAATGCTCCCCTTGTGCTGAGAGGAAGCGGCTAAGCATATGCATGAAGCGAACTAGCTAAACAGTGGAATATATTTGTATCGTTCTGAATACTTACATTCCGTAATGGAATAAGATCATAATTTAGGAATTTCATGTCTAAAAAACGTCTGTAACAAGATGTATTACTATGTTGTGTATGAAAGTTTCGAAGTATTCAAATTCTGTCGTATCCAATTTGCTCTCAAGTTTTTCTGTTTTAGAAGCTGAGCACAAATTGAAGGTATCTAAAACATTAATTCCCCCCTCTAATTTTGCATGGATATATATATGTATTTGATGTGCTCCCTCTTCCGTCCTGAATCCTGATTTAAATGTTATTGAAGGCGAATACAAAAACTTACATTACAATTTACAAGTCAAACAAGCTTAGGATGTTTCAATTTCTGTTCCTCGTATCTTAGTTTGATGACATTTTGCGCGCACTAATGGAGCATTGCTGTTCGTGGGCCATGGCTCTCGTGCGTACTACTTTAAACCTACAGCTAAAGCTAATGATGTGGTTATATTTTAGTAGTAATTCTATGGGTTGTCAAAAGTGTTCCAGTTTTTAGAAATGGTCTGGTCTGCTAAATCTCGACAAAGATTGCCAAAGGCTTGTAGACAATCAGGACAAAGGCAAACAACAGGAAGACATAGAATTATAAAACAATTTTTGTAAGTTTGGAATTTTGAAACGAATGTTAAAAATTGCTTGAATAAAGGTTAATTTTTCGCCCATTTAGAATTAAAATCCAACAAAATTGCAATTAAAATGGGAAAAAGATGTGGCATTTAGAATTCAAAGATATCAATTGCACGACAGTAGCAATGGTAGCAATTGCATTGCATGAAAGAACTTTTATCTGCATACTCTAACCATTTTCGCCGGAACTTAATGATCTTAGCTTCCTATATAGCTTAATTGGGATTGACTGATCAAATTTGTTGGTACATAAGAATAGAATAATAGGACATAAATAGCACTTATGGCATTTGATTTTGACCATGTCAATGATGCTATTGGTGGGTAGGAATTAGATGCCGTGAATGAAACCCACGTTAGCATAATCAGTTGGTACAAACCCCAGACATAGGCATAATAATAGTCGCCCGCCCATCTTTTATTAGCCAAGATCTGTTAAAAAGGGAAATTTCTGCCCAATATCCTACGCAGAACAAACAGCAGAGAACAAGCAAGAAGAAAGAGAGAAACAAAACATTCCATTCAACAACGTTAATCTATCAGGCTTTCGCCTGCTGCCTCTGGTCATCGCTTCTTGCTCTTTGCAAGACAAGCTGTACTTAAAAAAGGTCTCTTCCCCTTTAGCTGTTTTCGACACCAAACCTTCTTGCCCAGGAAACTTAGATCTCACTCTCCACGTAACAGGTTTGCTCTTTAATGCTCCTTTTTCATCTCTTTCCTCTCTTTGGAGAAACCCAATTTTCAATGCTCCTTTTTCCCATCCGCTTGATCCAACTCTACCTACATAGATACATCAAAGGTTTTATCTTTTTGTGTGTGTGTTTGATTGATTGTATGGGGTAAAATTTATATTTTTGCCCTTTTTGTTATGGTTTTGTAGTGAAACAGAATTCCAATAATGATGGAGAGGGCAGAGTCATGCCAAAAGCTATATACAAGAATGCGGTTATGGGAATTCCCTGATGAGTATGTGATTGAACCCACCGATGGATCTTCTGCTTCCTCGTTGTCAATTAATCGTGTTGATGCCTCAATGAAGCTCATTGGTGGGTTGCTTTATATTGTTACTCATTTGTTATGCCTCTCTTTTCGATATTGGTCTTTGTTTGGTAAAGTGCTGGATGTTTTACCGGACGTATCTGTCTGCTCTTCAGATGGTATTCCAGAATGCAGCTCTGTCCGTGTTCCTAAGATTCAGACGATTTTTGGAGTAGTTGGAATGCTAAAGCTTGTTGCAGGTATGATAGCTTCCTACCAAATTTCTGTTTTCTTTAATTATCCTCTATTCAGTTGGTTAATTCGGAAAACAAGGGACCTAATTGAACATTGAAACTGTAGTGCCTGATTAGATTAGTAGGGCATATGGATCTGCAAGATCAAATGAGACGAGAATTTGTTTTCTTTTCTATTTTGCTATTTTGATTCTCTTCTCAGAATTGGGCTTGTTGTTTTCCCCCCATCATTTTGATGTATTAAATTTTATGTGTTTAGGATCATATTTAATTGTTATAACGGAGCGTGAATGTGTTGGATCTTACTTGGGGCATCCTATCTTCAAAGTCACATCGTTGAAAGTTCTCCCCTGTGATCATTCTCTTAAAAGCTCTCCCGTAGAACAGGTACATCGTCTGTTTCCCTGCTTTTTCTCATAGCAAGCATGATTATTATTGATTGATTAACACAAGAATCTTTCATACCATATTTGGCAGAAAAAGGTGGAGAATGAATTTTCTGGCCTGCTAAAAATTGCAGAGAGGACTTCCGGCCTCTATTTCTCTTATGACACAAATTTAACACTGAGGTGAACTGCTCTCTCAACTTAGACCTTGTATAAGCAATTTTTTTTCACGAAACAGTCATATGTCAAGCAGAAAAGGTTCTGGTGTACACAGCGACCTATTTTTGGGTGACATCATGGCACAAAACTTCCATCCAAAACAGTTCGCATGAATCTCTACGCTACAAAAATCAGTCTTATGCATGAACGTACAAACTGCAAAGAATAAGTTTATATGTGGCGATCCTAGGGGGGTAAATTATCATTCCCTTTAGACACACTAGCAAATGAATGACTATAGATATGCCTTTGTTCTGTAGATTTCAGACAACACATAGGAAGCACATTCATGAGCAACATAACATGTTGTGAACATATTAAAGTTAACTATCAACTACTAAGTTGTTCCAGAATAATCATCAAGATTTTAATTTGTTAATGGAGGGCATTGTATATGATCAAACAGCTTGCAAACTTCCATTATATATCCAATAGGCTAGGTACTTTTGGAATTATTAACAATTATGTAACTTTTTCATTTTTGTCATGTCTTTATATTTTCGTTAAATATTGTACTTATGATGAAAGTAACTGTTGTAAGATTTGGTACACAACAGTGCTCAGCGATTATATGATCTGGGAGATGAATCTAAATTGCTTCCTCTTTGGAGACAGGTAACTTGTTCAATTTTTAAGTAATTGATACATATATAGCTCCCTTGGTTTTCTATTTATGAGATTATTAGATGATCTGCTGCTAGCTTCAAACAGTTTTGCTTTTATGGTAGTCTTTACAAGCACCGTTTTCAACATTGATCAAGTTTTCCATGTGATTCTTCATTGCCACTAAATTACTAAGCTTTTCCTTATGTCCCCAAATGTTTGCCACAGGCAGAACCCAGATTTCTTTGGAACAATTATATGTTGGAAGTACTTATAGACAACAAGGTGAGTCGTTTTTTTGAGTAGCTTTGCAGTTTCATGCGCCACCGTTCTCCTTTTCATTTGAACTTGCTATCTGATTTTTTTGTTTGCATTCTATTGCTGCAGCTTGATCCGTATTTGCTTCCAGTTGTTCAAGGGAGTATCCTTAATGAAACTACTAATTTCAGCATTTTGTGGCATGAGAAGTTCTTGTCCCTTGTTAACTAATTCATTATTGGTGTTGGTTTCTATGCCTTTCTATTTGAAGCATCCCCTTAACTGCTAACCAGGTTTTCATAACTTCCAAGCAGCCATTGGAAAAGAAATTGTTGATGTTACACTGATAGCCAGGAGATGCACCCGGAGAAACGGTATTCAAAGCTAGAAATGCCTCTTCTCCAATATTTTTTTGGCCTGGTTTATCTAGATGCTAACTATTTTTTTTTTTCTCAAATTTCTTCTGTGGGAGGAAGGGGTTCAATTTTTGAAAGGTGCAAAAACAATAAAAAATCTAGTACTATTACAAATTCTCCCTTCTAATATGAACAAATATATACCTTCTGCAAGTTCTATATCATGCTTTTACTGGATAAATTTCATCATTTGTATGAAACATTACCTGGCAGGACCATCCCACACATTTTGTGCTTGGGAGGGGGGGGGGAATAGGAAATTGATTTACCAAATAGATAGATAAATAATTTTTAAACTCTGGTGCATCTCTTCATAATTCAAAATTTTTAGGGCCTTATGTGTACAGGCTAGTCTCATTGATACAATTTGCATGCTTTGAAAGGAACCCGAATGTGGAGAAGAGGAGCTGATCCTGATGGGTATGTTGCAAATTTTGTGGAAACAGAGCAAATTGTGCAGATGAATGGGTTTACTTCATCATTTGTTCAGGTAACAGTCACTACTATTTTATTCTTCATGTATAAAATGCAATATGTAACGAATTTTGGTCTCATTTTCAGTCCATACATTTTTTATAGAAGCATCAAGCACAAATGTATAGTCTTTAATGGTAAAGGAGAAGATTGCTAGTAAAAGTTCAGATGTGTTCCTTGCTTAGTCCTAGCCTTTCAATATTTGGAAGGCAGTAAGGGATATTAATATTGTGATTACTTATAGTGAAAGTTCGACTTTAGATGCTTACTGGATCTTACTTGGAAATATTAAGATTTTCTGCAAGAACATTTGACACTGCATGTGAAGCGAGGAGGTTACATGAAAGATGAAGAAATGAGATTTTCCAGCGATTCTTAATCTCAAGATGTTCTGCAAGAACATTTGACACTGCATGTGAAGGTGGAATGTTACATGAAAGAGTAAGAAATGAGATTTTCCCATGATTATGAATCTCAATGCTGAATATGTATTGAACCACCCACATCAGGGACTTGAAAAGTTCACTACGTGAAGTGGTATATACATTGTTTTGGTGTGAAATGAACACGAGTAGTTGAACAAAGTCCAATAATCTAACGAGACTGCATTTGTAAATTCTTGGAAGGCTTAAATAAGGATGTATGCAAATATTCAGCATCTATATTATGCAGGTCATATTTGTCGTATCCTATGAGCTAGTGGGTCTGATTGTTATAAACCCTTTCCCTTATTTTGCCTCTTGCAGGTTCGGGGGTCAATGCCTTTTCTTTGGGAGCAAATTGTTGATTTGACTTATAAGCCTAAGTTTGAGATTGTAAAACCTGAAGAAGCAGTAAGTGTTTTCATTTATTGCCACTGTTTCATTGCACATTTAAAATTTATTCTACCTTCTCTCTTAAATTTATTCCACCGTTCTGAATTTTCTTTTATATGACATATTATTCAGCCACGAGTAGCTGAGAGGCATTTTCTAGATCTAAGAAAGAAGTATGGATCCGTTCTAGCTGTTGATCTTGTCAACAAGGTGAGCATTATTTGATTATTGGCATTCAGTATGCAATTATAATTTATTATAGTAAACAATCCTCAAATCCTCTTATGAAATGCATAGAGAACACCTTCTGACAACATACTGACTTTGTCCTTGCAAAAAGTGAGTTTTTTGAACAAGCATTCATTTATTATTTCGAATGTTTGATCATGTGCCACTTTATCTCTCACCAGCATGGAGGTGAGGGATGCTTAAGTGAAAAGTTTGCAAATGCAATGCAGCCTATACTTAGTGATGATTTAAGGTACATTTTCTGTTTATCTAAGTCAATCTTGTTTCATTGTTTTTGTTTTTGGTTGTGGTTATGATTTATGGAAAGACCCATTTCCTTGCAGATATCTTCACTTTGATTTCCATAAGATCTGTGGACATGTTCATTTTGAGCGCCTTTCCTTCCTCTATGATCAAATTGCAGATTTTCTTGAGAAAAATGGGTTTGTTTTGATAATTGAACTTATCTGTAATGGACAATTTGATATTTGTTCCGATAGTACTTTTGATTATATTGCTTTTGCAAGGACAGGTTTTAGAACGCTGTTCTCTTAGTAAAAGTTTACAAAAATGAAATATAGCAATTAATATCGGGTTCTACTTGTCCAAAACTGATAGGTACCTCTTATTGAATGAAAAGGGTGAGAAAATGAAGGAGCAACTTGGAGTTGTAAGGACCAATTGTATTGATTGCTTAGACCGCACCAATGTTACACAGGTGAGTCCACTTAAACTGCCGACATACTTCTAATGTTGGCTTTGTCTATGGTGGCACAACAAGTATGCAGCATACGTTTTCATTTTGGATTGCAAACTTGTGCTTGCTGCTTAGCACTTACCTTCTGTGACAATTTCAACTCCCCTATTCTAACCTCAGCAGATTACCTTAATTTGCTGAATGCCCTTCCTTCTGTATGGTTGTTACTCCTAAGAGTAATAGAAGATATTTCACAGGAGGTCTGTTTAGTACTAGAATGAGTTCCAACTATTATTATAAACTGTATGGTTGATTTTGACCTTTGAAGGTGCATCAACGACTCTTTTAAGTTATGAATTTGATGTATGAGGACTATCTCTTAGCCTATATGTTGCTTTCGTGGTTTAAGTTGCAGTTTAGATCTCTCTCTGAGACATAGATACATGCTCAAGGAGAGGTGTGTGTGCATATGCATGTAGTTACCTGTTATTCTTGTTTGCCGCTGTTAGTGTTCTTAAACTTCTGTACCGGTGCTTACCATTGTCTGCAGAGCATGATAGGTAGGAAAATGTTGGAACTTCAGCTTAGGAGGATTGGTGTTTTTGCTGCTGAGGAAACCATTAGCTCACATCCAAATCTTGATGAGAGCTTTAAGATATGTAAGCATTTCCATTTTCTTATTCTAATAATCTGCTTTCAAAGTATAGTTCATTCTTAACTTTCGGTACCGTCTATTATATATCAATTTCCTTTTTGGATAAATTGATATTGTTTATCAATTTGATTTCCTAGCATGTGAAATAAAATTTGCTTTTAAATGTTTGCACATTTTCAGTGTGGGCTAATCATGGGGATGACATAAGCATACAATATTCTGGCACTCCTGCACTAAAAGGAGATTTTGTCAGGTACATCTGCATCTTGATTTTACAGATTGAGTGTTAACTTGTATATCTAGCAAATGTCATAGTCTAAGCTATTTTGATCCATCTTTCTGCTAAATGTTGGTTGCTATAACCATGATTCTGTAAGAATACTGTCAATAATATTAAATCAGAATGGACGCTAATGTTATGCTCTATGAATTTGTTCTTTAAGCTGACCAGATCCCAAAGGCATAGTTATTAGTGAACCTACAATGATGGTAGAAGTAATCTTTTGAACTCTTTTGAAGCTATTGTATTGTAAACTAGACTTTTGAAGAGTTTTATGTGCTTGTTGAATTGTTTTACATAATTTGACACTTGAACCAGAATGAAATCCGAAAATAATATTTGATTAGCCTTTACGCACTTTGAATATGATCAGTTATCATCTTGTGTGCATGTCTAAAAGTATTGACTCTTTTTACCTCTTCTGTACATCAATGAAGCCTATATTTGATGTGCCCATTTGGATTTGACCAATGGGAGTTTGACCCATCTGTTTCATGTGAGCTGTAGGTTTGGTCAGCGAACAGTTCAAGGGATCCTTAAGGATGGATATAATGCACTTGCTCGATATTATTTGAATAACTTTTCTGATGGAACAAAACAGGTACAAATACTTCATTTCTTTAAGTAATACTTGCAATAATTTGGAAATAGGCTGACATTTCAAACTATTCATGCTTACTGTAACCAATTTATGGCTATCTGTGAATGTATGAGGTGGGCTGAGGGTATGTAAACCCAATGTTCCAGTTATTTTAATACCCAAATTCTAATGCTAGACAATTTTTTATATGCATAAGTGCTCAGCAGCCGGTAATAATCTTCACATCAAACTTTGTTTTAAGCATTCTTACTGTTAACATAGGTGGCATTGTTTTCCGAACAGCTGTCTGTACTTTGTTTGGCCAATCATTTATTAACTCATAATAATTGCAGCTGCTCTTTTTACAGCTGATGTCCTGCCTTTTTTCTTTTTCCTTTTACCTACAATTATCAAGGGATGGCCATCTTCCTATCATGGTTTTCAATATAGAAACTGACCTCCTCTAATTTATTGGTCACGTGCATGAAGGATGCGATCGATCTCCTGCAAGGACATTACATCGTCTCTGTCAGCCGGGATTTGACTCCTCCATCGCAAACAGGAGGCCTTGAGGCTATAGCTGTAAGTATAGATTGAACAACTTTTGGCATTTAAGATTTCATTGCTTCAGTGTGATATTTGTGAAGCTCTGTAATGTATGCTATTGCTTAATTTTTGAAGCAATTGCTATCTTGTTTTTGTGGAAAGAAGCTTTTATGTCAGGCTAGGCTCTTCAACAGAAAATTACACTTTATTGTTCATTGGTTTATCCTTGTCCAACACAATTTATCAACACTTTCACTGCTGGTTTGAAGCCTGCAGAGAGAAAGACCATTGCATTTGTATATAGTGCAAAACCTTCTATTGAAAATACATAAATGTAGATTTTACTGAAAAATGGTCATGCACTGCATTAAGTTGTTGAGATTATGGCTTTTCCAGGCAAAGCTGAACTCAGAATTTAATATATACGTGGAACTTTTTTTTGCAAGAATATTTCAGTTAATCTTTACAATCCCAGTAGAATGGAGAACTTACCAGCCTTTTGTTCCGCGTATACTTAGTACCTCATACTGTTGTGTAACGTTATTACTGGCAGAACGTGAATGTATTACTCTTACATTACCTTCTCCCATTGTCATGTGTTATTGCTTTTTTCTAGACTGGTTGCTGGTGCCAAGATTGAACACAGATGCAAAAATGCTTTTGTTTGTAACTTTGTTGTATGTTATTCTTATCTGTATTGAATACTTTTAGCCGTTTTAGACCTTAGGTTCATAGTTTCTCTTTCTGCAGTCCTTTCCAGCGGCTTTATGTTTGGTCTCGATGGGGTTGTTTTTCACAACCATGTCGCTGAGGCAGGGTTAGTTCACTTCTGCTTTATTCTTATGGTGAGGTATAAGCTTCATTAGCACAAAAGAGACCTTTGACATAAACTTTGTTTTCATTGTCTGCAGCTCGATACGATCTTCGACACTTATTTTTTTCAATTCTGTGGGCTAGCATAAGCATTGGTATTGCAGCATTTGTGAAGGCTAATGGCAGGATCTTCTGCAATCGGCCTCGTTTGCATAAACCTCGGCGTTGATTATAGAATTAGCATTCTGAATGCTATGGCAATTAAAACTTGTTCAAAAGGCTGTCATCTTGCTATTCTTTCATGCATATTTTTGTAGTCCATCTAGTTTTAAATGTTTTAATACCTCATTTATTGTCATTCTGCTATTTTTGTTCTCATCAACATAAACTAACAAGTAGTATATTATTTTTATTCCTTTGTATTTTTATAAATGTTATTTCACCTTGTGCCTTGTTAGATAATTGCAACTAGAATACCATTTAGCTCACCTTTCCTACCATTGACAACTTATATTCCATGGGAATTATGATTTTAAAGATAGCATCGGAAAGTTGCTTTTTTAATGTATTTGACTTTAATACTTGAGATGATCTCACGTAGCCTTTGCACAGACCTTCAACCGGATGATTAGAAGGCTTGGCCTCTTAACATTTAAGTTTATATGTACCTCCCACGGTGGAAATGGATCCCTTGTGCTGCTTCGAACGTAGTAGATGGTCTATTCTTAGCAACTGAAATTCTCCGGAGTCCATCCAAACTTGATGTGATGGAAGTTCCTTAACCTATGCCAACTACTTTCGGAGATCGGCTGTCCGTTACAGCCATGGGATCTAGGAAAACGAATATGGTGCCAAAAGGATGTGGTAGTTTCGACAGGTGTTTTGGCCTTGCCACACAATTCACTACTATATACCCGGTTTTATTTGTAGTTTCATGTTGGAAGAGAGCCAATGAAACGACTTGAATCCATGATGATGAGGGGGGTCAGGTTGAGGTGGCCTTAAAAGTGTGAGAAGAGAAAGCCCATGGTTGTTCAGAGTAGTAAAAATTCCATCACATTCAGTCAGGAGCTTCATTTAAAAAATTAGGCAATCCAACAAACTCTCTACTTTTCTCCGAAATTACCACATTCTTTCTTTAATCTTAATCTTTCGCCACCTTTAACATTCGTCATCATCATTTGTCAACGCAAGTGTTTTTTGAACCTTCTCCAATCTTCCATTCAACCATTTCCCACACTTTTTTCTTTGTACTGAATTTGCAAAGTTTTCACACCCCATTCGAAAGAACCTTTAGACTTGTCAAAATTCCAACTCCGTCAACAAAGATAACGACTTGCTTTGCATAGATTTCCTCTCCACATTAAGCAAAAAGTTTTAATCACAGCTGTCGAGGAGTGACGTAAGTTAATAAAGAATTGAGACGAAAAAAAAAGATTAATTTAACAAGCTTCTTAACTTTCTGTCAGATGATGCATGCAGACGCCGTTTTTGAAAAAGGAGAATTTTAGGCGAACCTTCATTTCAAACAATAGTCCCAAAAACGTGAGTTTTGGTTCATGATTGATGCACGGTCACAGCGACCCCAACAAGGCAATACCTCTTTCAATAGTTTTATCGATTTTCAATTCGTTTGTGGAATTGGGTGAAAAAAAACAAACGAATTACGTTATTTCTAAAAAAACTATCAAGTCAACTAATAAAAAAGGGCAATCTCTAATCAAAACTCTGTAAATGATGCAAGTAAAGGACTGCATCGTGCGTTCAAAGACATACAGGGGCAGAGGAGCAGGCCATTGGCAAATTTGGTTTGTTTATCTGCAACCCAGAGAAACAAGTCCTGTTCTCAATGAAAGGCATAAATTCATACTAGTTCTTTTTTTTTTTTTTTGTATGTCTCATCATAAATGTCGTGTGTACATGTAGATCCCATATGGAGACGTTACATCCAAAATTTGAATAACAAGGCCTGGCAAATATAAATTATTAGAAGGCCAAAGAAACCACATAACAGGAAGTGTTCATTGTCGAGGGAGCAGTGCACTACAAAAGACAACATTGGTTAGTATCGTAAGTGTTATAACTGCTTCTTCTTTTTCTCCAAATAAGAAAGGGTTTTTTGGAAGTTTAATATCACCCACACTAATTGTCGCAAACCTATCTCTGGCCACAACACAGCAGGAGAATACAATGGGCAGTGACTGGTCTGCCAAAGTAGAAAATTGCTTAGGCGGGTCTCACCAGAGCTTCGAATTAGTATGTCAGGATCAGGTGCAACTGCCATATACATGTGCTTCTCAACGTCTACCAGCTTTATTACAGGATGCTCCTCTCTCAAATTCTCACAACCTTCAGCCTCCACTCCAGAAAATTCGCCAGTTGTACTTGCCTTGGATGTTAAAACTTCATCCCAGTTAGACTCAAAACCGCTACTGTGCTTTAATCCTTGAGATTCAGCCAAACTATTATCGTAAGAATTTTTAACATCATGCACAATCATACCATCGATCTTCTCACCCTCTTTTACATCTTCCATATTGTAAGCTTTTCTTGAATTGCACATTCGAATTTCATTCCTTTTATCTTTACAGGATTCCTCCACAGCATGCACAATTTCATCGGATGCAGTATAGGCCACACAAACTAAAAGCACAGCTTTATTGTTTTTAGATGTGACCCTCATAACCTTCTCGGCCGCAGCCCTGACAGGGTCACTCAAGAGTTTCAAATTCCCAATAAAATACACCCTGATGCCATACTGATTCACAATGCTTTCTTCCATAACCAAAGCTTCAATCTTCTCTAGCATTAGATCCATTAAGCTTTGAACCTCATGTGGTTGCCTCCTAAAATTTTCAATGCTGAAGGCGTAGACGGTAACATACTTGATTCCTAATTCATAGCAGTAATGAAGCACAGACATTAAAGCCAGATAGCCAGCCTTGTGGCCATCTCCTTCTCCCAGATTCTGCTTCTTTGCATACCTTCGGTTTCCATCCATGATAAAAGCGAGGTGAGTGGGGATGGGACCCACAGATAGAACTCGAAATAAGCATCTCCTTAATAAACTAGCTATGTCGCCAAACAGCCTATTCACAACATTACCGCTATATTTTCCCACGTTATTTGGAACCGATGTTACCATCGAGCAATTGAGTATTGACCTGCTCATCATAGAAAATAAATTATTGCTACTTATAAATAAGCAATTTCAGTTGAGTTTACATGTTTAACGCCAAAATGAAAAAGAACAAATAGGAAATTGTTCAAAGCAATTGCTTTTAGTTCCAAGCATAGAGAGCGAGAGAGAGAGAGAAGAAACGAAACAATAGCATTATTGGAATGGCTGCACAAGAAGGAAAACAGAGCGAAAGTCAGCAACAAAAAAAAAAAAAAAAGTTAGTTGCAGCATTATTACAAACACCTATCTAGCACAAGAATAAGCCTCGATTCCCAAGCAATCCACCAGTTGTTCCTTTTCTCGGCAAACAGAAAATATAGACTCAAATGAGACAAAGTGTCTCCACCCAAATCAACCTTAAAAGAAATAAACAAAAATAGAGAGTGGAGGAACCAGACACGAATGTAGAAATAGACCAACCAAATCAACCAAAAAGCCGACACTAGTTAAAGACAAAACGAAACAAAACAGAACAAAACAAAACAAAAAGA
>JBBYHM010000013.1:11647050-11690186 GCA_038381775.1 Adansonia rubrostipa
GAAGGACTAACTTTGCACATTTTATAGAGACAAATAAATGAAAACTTTTTCTTTCACGTGTTTGGCATATTAACAACAAACTGCATGATTGTAGGTCAATATTAATCCAGTTTAGAGTCCAGAGAAGTTTGATTAGTACATGCAATTATGAAGATTAATAAACACAAATAAATCCTTCTTTACAGAATATTGGACTTTTTATTCATGTACAATTACCAAAAAGAGGAAGCTCTAAAAGAACCTGTTGCACTTTGTTCTGTTTGTTGAGATTTCAGTAATTCAGATGTAGCAACTGAATTAGGAAGGCAATTAAGATCTTGATCAAGTACAAGAAGACTTCTTTCGGAAAGGCAATGATTATATCCACCCCTGGTACATGTTCCATTAGAAGACTCCCTAGATGGTCCTCTATCTACTGTGCCACATCCCCTTTGGAATATCATTTGAAGATCACTGGCAAGTGTTGGGATAGATTTCAACTTTGGGTTTCTGCATGATAACTAAAGTTGTTAAAGCATGACTAAAGCAAAATGGAAGTCAACCTAGCAATGTCAAAACTTGCTCTCAAGTCTTGGGGAAAAAAATGGTAGAAGTTAAGACATTTGCACTTTCCACAGAAGGCATGGGTCAGAATAGAGTGGAGACTGGACCATGTTGTCACATTGATAGTCTTTGATAACGAAAAGCCAGGTAAGTAAAAGGCCAACTTAGGAAAATCAAAGTATCAACTATAGACCATATGCTATTGGTAATGAAGGGTTTACTTTGATATTTTCTACCTGGTTTTGATAAGCTAGGAATGTCAAAACTAGCTCTAAAGACTTGGAAAAAGTGGTAGAAGTTAAGATATTTGCACTTCCTACTAAAGGCATGGGTCAGATCAGAGTAGAGACTGGACCATATTGTCACATTAATAGTCTTTGATAGCGAAAAGCCAGGTATGTAAAAGGTCAACTTAGAAAAAGCGAAGTATCAAATATGAACAATGCGCATTTAGTAATGAAGGGTTTACCTTGATAATGTCTACCTTATTTGGTAAGCACTTTAAGTTCGCTTTATATTTTATGTCCCAGAAGTTAGTTGAAATGTTCACATAAATGCCAGTCAAAACACAATGGCTACATTAAAAGTTTGAAAACGAAGGAAGAAAAAATATCTCTATCAAATTCATGATATTGATTAGAGATCAATATGGCAAAGTAATGCCCCCAGCACAATAGGGGAAAATGGAAATAACCAAATACGACATTCCAATCCATTAAAGACCCCTCTAATTCGCTAATCCTTTGCTGAATGCGTCACCTATTATAGAACTGGTTCTCAAGAGACATTTTGTCGATCAAAGCAGATTTATTATTGGCAGACAGGCCAATATTGACTACTTTATTCCCGAATTAGTAGGTTAGTAGCATTAATTGAAACATCATAGAAGATGACCAAACAATAATGTGAAAGTTAATATAATCTGGATGCATAAAATGGGCATCTAAGCACGGGTGTCTGGTTCTTCTGATCTTTTCTAGCCTATTTATCCCGATATTAAAGAAAAAAAAATACAACTATTCTCTTTTAAAACACCAAATAATCAAATTAAAATGTTTAAAGAAATTCTTTCGCACTTAATAAAATTAAAAACTGGACTTTGCATGCACATGTCACAGATTAATCATCCTGGCATACAAATAAAAAATAAAATTGATCCCAATTCATCGAATCAATCAATCTAGCAAATGAGTGCCTCAAAAGAGGATATCTGAAAACGGGGGTACCTGGAAATGGACACTAAAGAAGGAATGAAAAAGAAACGAGGGAGACGATGGGCATGAAATGCAAACACGCAGAGCCACAAACCAACAACTCTGCCTTCAAAAAGCTCCTGAACTCGAAACCCCTGGAATTGAAGAAGAGGGGTTGCTGTCATTTCCACATAGGGACCATCTTTTCTGAACAAAAATTCTCTCTCAACCTCATTTTCCTCCCCATTCTCCAATTGGTATACATGCAAACTTCTGATCAACTCTGCAAAGAACGCCAACAGAATCCAAGGAGAGGAAACAAGACTTTAACTAAGCCCAGAACAGAAAATCTAACAAAAAACCCTTTTTTAAAAATAAAAATAAAAATAAAAAGCAGCATTGGTTTGCTTTTGTGAGGAGATTAGGTACCTTTGTTGATAGTATTTTCAAAGACTAAGAGAGTTGTCAGGGAAAGGGTTTGAGACAACTCCATGAAGAAGAAGACGAAGAAGAAGAGATCATCAATTAAAGGTGGGATAAAGTACAAGCAATGGAAAAGGACAGGAAGACAGAATTGAAGGTCTACCGGTCAAGAAGGACAAGTTTGCATGATTAGACATCAAGGCTGCAGGCCATGGTCCATGGTTTTAACCTGTTTTTCATTTCCACCTATTTTAAAATTGTTTTTTTATCATTTATTTGTGTTTTGTGACTTTGAAAACAAAAAAGAATATGAAAATAATCGAAAGGGAATTTGGGTTAGTTTCTTTTAACTGTTCCCTCTGGACACTGTGTTGGACTGTTGTGTTGTGTTGCCCAATGATATCAACATCCCCAAAAAACCACTGTTGAATTGGACTCTTCTCCTATGCTATTTTAATTCTCAAACTAACATGTTGAAAGTATGGATGGACGGTAAAAGGAAATCACTTGGTGTCCTTGCAAATAATCTAATCCATCCCAGGGTAGTGTAATATTAAATATTAATATTATTAGTGTTGGGAATGAGAATCTATTTCAGTTTATTACTTGTAAGGCAAGACTTTCTATGTGATTGTTAGAGCGAAAAGAAGAATGTTACTTTGAATTGGAATTTGGAAGGTTGCGGTGCCTCTGCTGTGTGAATGATAAACAAAGTATCCGATGTTTTAATTTTTGTCGTATAATAAAAGCATCTAAATAGTAAATGCATGCATGCAGGAGCATAATAAAGTCGGGGGGGGGGGGGTATTTGCGTTGCTTTTGATGATGTTATCTTCGTGCAAATTACTATAACGCCATTATCACGCTGCCCTCGAAAACCAAAATTTGGGGTGGAGAGAAATGACCTACAGTTTGAGAAAATGGAGAAGATGGAGGGGCAGCAATGACCAACCACATCTTTGCTTTGCTCACGATACTCAGCTAGCCGGATCAATCAACTATTAGTTACCTTGAGAGTTGAGACCATGGGCGCATGTCTGAGAAGTGGCATAGGAAGTTAGAACTGGGCCCCGCATTATTTAAGTATCCTTCATTAACAACCTCCCCCTTTTTTTAAAAAAAAAAAAAAAAACAAACAACAATCCTTACTTGCTAAATAATAAATTCTTCAGAAACAGATACAAATGCAGCAACCATATGCTCTTTATAACTGCAACTGCCAAGTGCCAACTCTTTTTCAGACTTGGGAAACAGATAACAATTTTTTTTTTTTTATAAAAAAAGAGTTACGTCAGAACTATCAAAGTAGCAAGAGGATGGATGCAACACAAGTTTTATACAAGGAAAACCAATCCTACGGTTGTGTAATTATCTATAGAGACAGAAATTCTTAGGTTCCCTTACCATGTTTTGGAGTTGTAAGTATGCAGTGTCAAATCCCTTTCCCTTTTTCTTCATCACTACAAATAGAACATTAGATAACAGCATCCTCCAATCACTTAAACACAATGTTGGAAAAAGAATCCTGATTGCTTGTTTGACGCTCCATTAAACCGACAGAATATTTGCATCCGGCAAATCTCTATGTCTCCAGAGCTATGCTACCATCATCCTCAGAATTCTTTCATTCTCCAAGGAGAATGTCTCCGGAAAGAATTCTTCATCAGGGTAAATCTCCTGAAATAACCGTCAAATTCCAAAACCAGCACTAAATTCCAGTCAGCTATCGGCAAGTGTTAACATTCTTTAATTTCGGTACACTTCATCTGCTCATCAGGCTTTGAGTGAATTGGAATTCATCCTAACCTCCAAAGAAAGTCAATAAAAGCTCAAACAAACGAAACTCCAACAACATGTGCAGTAAACTGTGACGGTACAACAATCAGATGAACTAAAAAGAAGCTCACTCACAGTAAAATATAAAAATTTCATGAACATTAGCAAATGACGTACCTTAACAGTTGCATCTAAGAGATCATTGTAATTCAATTTTCCATTAGGCACGGGAGTTGAACAGATAAATTCAACTTGACCCTGAAAAAAATATATATATAAATCCATTAGAAGGGAGTAGTATATTGACATTGACGCTTCACGTTAACAAATGTGCAAGACCTACTGCTACGGGAACAGAATGTGTCAATCCTTCAAAAGCCCGTCCTAAGTTCTAACATGTCTAGAAGGAGTGATAATTATTCTAAAAATCCAAAAGCAGCACAATACCAAAATATTAGTAAATAAAAAGATTTACACAAGAAAAATCCACTATAAGCAACACACCAACGTGAGCTCCTGGATATGCAATGCAGTCCAAAGTAAAGTAGGTTTACTTTCTCCTGGGTCACTTTGAGCTGTGAAACTACTTTCTGAAGTCTCATCTTGAACTACAGAACTACTTTCTGCAGTCTCACTTTGAACTACATCATTACTTTCAGAATTTATAGAAATAGGAACTGTCAAAAGGGTATTCATGACAGCATGAAGTAACTTCTTTCATTGGTCATCATTGTTACATAATGCTGAGATATATAATACAAACCTGAAGAGAACATGTGGACATAATTAAATTCTAGTAGTAAAAATATAGATCCGAATCACTCCATTCTCGTGCAAAAAATGGGGAAAAAACATTAACCTTGATGAATATACTATTCACGTAAGTATCATTATCAATAAAAAACATAGAATTGAGCTTTTAATGTCCCAAAACCAACATACCTAAAAGCTTGATAGACAGTTCTCACAGAATTTATCACAAATGATATACTCAAAGCTCAAAGCCATGGGGAAAACAGTTGATAGAACTCATCAATGTAACAATTGATAGAACTCATCAATGTAAATCAGACTAAAAATGAAACTTATCCTCTTCAGAAACTAAAGCGAACCTACATGCCTGGTGGACAAACAGCTAAATTGCTACCTATCTCCAGAAGTCTGATTGATGTAACCTGCTGAGGAAACAATGCTATGGGAAAACAGAAAAAAGAAAAAAAGCTTTATTTGCCTTTTTATCAAAGCTTCTTGTCTTCAACAAATACAAAAGAGACTGATCTTACATCTTGGAGGATATACAACCAAAATATTTGATATATCTGGCTTCAAAGAACTCTTTGTGATGCATATTCCCCTTGCTACCTTTCCTCTATTATCCCCCAGACTGAAAAGGGGAAGCTTTTCATGAAGCGGATGTTGTATGGTTGAGCCCGCTGGCAATGGTACCGTAAAACATGGATCAAGTATCAGTTCCTTGCTGAATATATCCTGACCTGAAGCTAACCTAACACCTTTATAGCACCCTCTATCCTGCAAAGTTTCCGAAGGAAAAATATAAAATGTCATTTACCCTAATGAATCCTAATTGTCTGAAGCACTTGGGGCTGTGCTTCGATACCTTGTCTACAAGCAATGAAGTAACTGGCATACGCAATACCTGCGTCATGTTTAGGCAGGCAGATTATTATATCAATTCTACAGCTAAAACAAATTCATATTAAACCAGGATGGTCAAACTGAGGAATGTTATGAACCGCCCTATTGCTACGAGGTGTGGCACATGATCAAAGAAATGAAATGCATTCAACCAACTCATAGATGCAAGATATACTGCTGAAGAGAACTAAATCGGATTAACTCATTTTACATCTCTCCAATTAGGACACAGCAGGATATTTTGGTGATAAGTAGTGGCTAGCCAGTGGTGGTGCTGCTATCATTGATAAGTGAATTATAATCGTCCCATTTTATTCAAGTAGTCAACAAACGGAGTCTGCAAATCGTCTTCAGAAATATTGACGCCTTGTTCGCCAGAAAAGTGCCCCTGCACCAGCTTGAAGAACCTCATCAGCTGATTCTTCTCCATTAGTCCCAGGGTCTTGTCTTTGAATATGGCGGGTCTGGAGTCTGGCACACTCCGGAGGTTCCCATTGTCGTCGCCTAGGAAAGTAGCGTCAATACTCTTGAACTCCCAAGTACTAGTGCACTCCGGATTTTACAATCAAGTCAATGGCTTTGTCGGCGCAAAAGAAAATCCTCGGTCCAGCCACATCGAGGTTGAACATTCGAGATTGTTGGAGGAGGAGGTAAGGGGAAAAATTGGAGACATGGAGGGACGAGTAGAGAGGACGAGTGGCGAAATCCAAGACGGTGAAATGGCGATGTTCGTTGGATTGGGGTGATGGTGATGGTGAGGTTGAGGTTGAGGTTGAGGTTGAGGCTGAGCAGGAGAGGAAGGGGAAAGGGGTGGTGAGGAAGGAGACGAAGTGGGTGAGAGGGAGAGAACAGAAGTGGTAGCCGTAAAAGGGATTGGTATGGAGGTGGAGGACGGACTTTGAGGTGGTAGAGGCGGCGGCGGCTATAATGGATTGAGGTAGACCGGTGCCTATGACGACGAGGTTGAAGGTGGTTGGATCGATCGCGGGGTAAAGTGGGAGGTCGTTCATGGTGACTGACTGACGCAAAAAATAATAACAGAAGTAAGGACGATGAAAGGAACCTCTTCCCAAATGTCTGAGGCGCCTTTCTTAAATTAGCAAGTACCGAACAGCCACTTCTTACAACACCACGTTTACGTTATTATTAGTAACAAGATGACATGACACGACATAACAGACAGACGGCGTGGGACATTGATTTTGTTTGTAGTTACGACTTACGAGGTTGGCACATAAAATATAAAAAACAAAATCAATATCAGACATTTAACAAAATCCATTCAATTAATAAATAGACTATAAATGGAGTCGACCGTCGACCTTATTTATTTATTTATATATTCTTATTAAACCTATAATTGATATCCAAAAGAAACACAGAATACAGGAAAACGATAAATAATCAAGCTAAAGTAAAATATAATTGGAATAATCGATAAAAGAAAAGGTTAAACTGGATGTAATGCAAGTAACCAAAGCTTTCTTTCATAGTTTTCAAGCTTGAACCATCAAAATTTTATTTATTGTCGAAGTTGAAATGAATAGGGGGAAAAAAGGGGCAAAAAGTAGAGGGGGAAAAGAGATGACCATAGAAATACATCAAAATCTCTCACTTTTGTCTCTAAACAAAAATAAAATGAATGAATTTTACAAAATAGATGTTATTCCATTGACTTCAAAATCAAAACTACATCCCAACGGAAGTTCATGAATCCAAGAAGCAGAGCATCCAAAAGCACAATTTTGGATAAGCCCTTCGTTTCCACTTGTACTAGACCAGTCGACAAACAAACTTGCTAACCCTGGTACACAATATCAACCAGGGTATGATTCCTACCTGCATTTCACAAGATTAATCAGAAAACCAATCAAAACCCATTAATATCTATCTTCCCATTATTGCATCCTTTTATTCCATATACGCTACATTATAGGCAATTGGGATACGAAATATAAAACCAAATCACTTATTCTATCACATTAAGAAGAAGTTAAAAAATTATGATTAGAAGTGTTAAAATCAAAAAGATCCCAAGTGTTTCTTTTTTTTTTACCATGATATTGTCGTTTAAAGAATCCCCAGTCTTCCAGGATAGCACCTTCCCTGCAAAAAAGTAGTCATATTCAATTAAATTAATAAACAATTGGTTTTCTCAGATTTCTTGTAATTCATATTTTATCCTACAATTGCTTCTTGTCAACCATTTCTGTTCTTCTGTAATTTGATTCATTTCAGAACCCAAGGACAAACTTTTATCTAATTTTCAATGTCATTAAGAAGCACGTCCACCAGGCTTGATAGGCAGTTTGCTCGAGTGTCAGCACAAGCATGTTTAGACAAAATTGTAGTTAACCAGTCAGGATAAAAAGAACTAAACAAGAATAGTCACAATCACTATAGTGCATTACCAAATGGTTGCACAAGTTGTTGAGATATGGAAGCAACAGGAGACCTCCAAAACCAAAAGATTAGCGCAACATAAGTTATCACCTACACAAGCAGACAACAAAACTCTTAGGAAACTAATTAAGCGAACAAGCATATACAAATTCTAAACAGTTTCATTACACACAGAACCACCTTTAGGATGAACAAAACTTTCAGATACAAATCATAAGACAGCTTCACCTCTTTACTGCGTTGTGCCTGATCTGGACATCCAAGTGTTTCTTCTATCAGTACAGGTGATATAGAAACAGCTCAAAGGGGGAAAAAAAAAAAACAATAGTATAGAAAACAAGATTTGGGTGTTTATGAGATGCAGCTCTTTTTCCTGAAAGAGAAAAGAAAAATATATGAAACATAAACAAAGAAAGAGGAAGAATATCTAATAAAAGTTCAACTAATTGAAAACAGGTCTTCCCTGACCTTAAATATATATAAATATATATATATATACACACACACTGTATAGCAAACGAAATCAATCTCATTCATCTCTCAAGATTAAATATTCTTACTAGTTAAACTTACCAGTAAATAAAGAGTTGGCTTCCCCTAAAACAACTTAAAACAACCTGATAGTCCAGAAAATTAAAACATAATCTTTTGCCCATAGTCCTAATCAAATCTCTGTATCAATCATTTAATTCGCACAAAAGTTGAATAAATCCAAAATACCACAAGAAGATTGCTCAGAGAATCAAATTCACTTATTTAAAAAAAACTAATACAATAGGAAAAAAACAATAAGTGATTAACCGATGGCTAAAAAAGGAAAGTGGCCTCACAACTTGCAAGTTCCTTCTCCTTGGCAGCCGCCAACCTTTTAAGTTTAGCTGCTTGAGCAAATGTAGATGGCCTATGAAGTTAAATAATTTTGTTTATCATGCAATGCTGACAGCTAAGCGGATGAAATAGAATTAAAAAAATCACTTACTGTGAAAAGGAGGCAGCCTCTTTTAAAAGCTGCTTAATCTCTCCTCGAAGTTGGATTTCCTTATCAGTCTTGGATGCTCCCTAACCATGTAAAAGAAAATCTAATAAATACTATGAAAAATTGCAAGATAATTTACATTCTTTGAATTGAGCAGCTGGACATGACATCGTCAGGTGGAATTAGGTACCTTCTTTAAATCTTGTAGCCGTTTGGTGGCAAATTGGAAGACAATGACAAGGAATAGAATGAGAGGAGCTGCAAGGGATCTTCTTTGTTCTAGGATTTCTCCTTCTCCCATATTTCTATTAAGCTTTGTTGGTTCATGGAAAATTGAGGGAAAGAAAATCATCAGGAAAAATAAACCTCATCATCTTATTAGGAGGGCAGAGAAAATATGAAGGAAATTTTCCTCTTTTTTTTTTTTGGTCTGAATAACATTTTACATATATATATATGTATTTATATATTTTTCACTTGCCGAAATAAGCAATTGTTCTTCCTATTTATATAAGCATGTGATTTACTAACATGATACCTTGTCAGCTTTGTTTACCAAGGCAACTCAAGGTAGATGAAATCTTCCTTTAACTCACTACATAAACTTAATTTTAAGCGACATTTTTTCCCCTTTCCTGGATCGTTCATGTTCATAAGTTGTTAAAAACCAACATTAACCCCCAAAATTAGACCTTTATATCAAAGCCATTAGTTCCCCATTGAAGGAGAAGCAAATACTAACAACTTATTAGATATTGCATAACATCTGACCAGAACTAGGAGATAAACCGAGGAGATCAAAACACCTAAATTCAAAAACCATGCATCAGTTCCATCGATGTACAACCATGGCTGTGGCATTAGGAAACAGTCAAAAAATAAAAATTTTCAAAATTAAAGACAAACCAAATGAAAAGCAGCCATGGAAGACCATGGATACGGAATAGGGAATCAATGAAAATGAAACTTAGTGAAATTAAAGACAACCCGCATGAAATTTAGTCTTTTTTTTTCCAAGGTAAAAGTGTGAAATCAGCACATTCCCATTCAAAACCAGACAGCTAATAATCAATATCAATAGGTGGCTTTTCTCATCCCCCATCAAAATCATCAGTAAGTCAACAAAAAAAAAAAAAACTGATGCCTCACCGTGAAAAAGAAAAAAAACAGCAAAAAGAGCGGTGAAGAGGCAAAAGTCGTGGCGGAGGCGTGAAGTGGGGAGTGGAGCCAGTTGGAAGTATAGACGTGGAAGAGGAGAGAGAGAGAGAGAAGTGGATCTTGCGGGCAGGGCAGGGCAGGTTCAGAGAGCCATAAAAGCTCTTTCTCCGTTAAATTTTCGCGACTATGTGTCTTTCCGGTGGTTTTTATTCAACCAAAGCTTGGGGGGGGGTGGGGGAGGGGGGGAGAGGGTTGATGGGCTGGCGTGGCATGCCTACGGCCTACATGGTTTCTTTCTATGGACTGAGCCCACCACATCATTCGGCTTAGGCCCCGGCCGCCCCTCCCAATTCTTCCATTACTTGTACTAAGAAAGGCCGTTTGTCAACCTTAATTTTCTTCCCTACATTTTTTCTTTATTCAATTAACAATAAGTAGTAGTAATGTAAAAAATGTTCATCCTATATTCGTTTTGTTTATTATTAAATTTCCCTTTGATTTTAAAAATAAATAAAACTTATTCCAAGATTATTTTAAAATAATAAAAAAGTAAATAGTTAAAGGTCCAAATTATGCTTAATTCAATAGTAAAGAATAAATTAATTATTATTTATTTGTTGTTGCTGTCTTAACCCATGAATAAAAAAACAATACCTTTTTTTATTAAAGAAAATAAAAAAGAGAGAATATATTTCAGTCAACAAATACCCTGATTTTTCAATACTATACAAACATGGACATGAGATGGACACAAAATACTTACACACACACACGCACATAAAAGAAAACAAGAAAAAAAAGGGAGTATATGGTAAAACTTTTCAAACAAGAACAAATATTATATGCTGTCTGAGAGTTGGGGCTTTAGGAGTTAGGAGGTTCGTTTCTCTTGTTCTGTAGTGCGCAGCAGTTCTTTTGCCATGGAAGAGAATGATTTAGCAGTATCTTGCATCTCTGTAGTCTTCAAGCTGATTCCCTGCAGTGCCAACCTCATAATATTCAACATTACCATTTTCTTAATAAAATATATAAGAAAAAAACTTTAATTTCAATAAATATCTTCTTCGAAGCACAAGATATGCATGCAACACATCCATGTCATGAATAAATCACTAATATCAATAAATTAAGTTCCTCTAAAAAATACTTCGTTTTTTTTTATTTTGTTCTATAATTTAATGAATCTTCCATAAACATAGGAAAATCTCTGGCTTATCTGAAAGAAGCTATAAGTATTATACAAAACAGTACCTGCAATTTTCTCAAATTTTCGTGAAGCTTGCTTTCTGCCATTTTAGCTGCACTTGATTCCTGCACCCAAGGATAAAAGGACCATAATTATCCTGTTTTCACGCGAGTTACAACTTACAACATCCAAGGTCTCCGAACTGGGATGTTCATTCCGTATAGGAAGGAAGAGTTGCAAAGTATGCTCTAAAACAATAGAAGTATTATCATAAGCCATCTAATTCACGGACCAAATTTCTTTTTGTGGGCTAGAAAGATAAGCTGAAAAGCACATTTGGCAGTTTTTATCAGATAACCATGATCTTTGGTTGACATGAGCAACGACTAACTTGTCAAAATCCTCAAGGAAACTTTGAAGACAATCAAGCCAACCTATACAGGTTGTAGCAACTAAAAGATCAAATACATTCAGGATGCTTCAGCAAATACTTACACCTTGCAAAGAAAACCCATATTTTTTCTTGATTTGATCAACAGCACTGGCCTTCTCATCTTGCTGCTCTTCTTTGGCGATAGTGTTCTCATTTTTTACCTTCATCTGCTTCAGTTTACCTGAAAATATAAAATCATTTATTGTCAAGCGATTACACCAAAGAGGGTCCATTGGTTTATGAACAGATGAAAGGACACTTACCTGCTGTAAAAGCCTGAATTTTAAGCTTATGCTTGTTCAGAGCTGCTAAGATATTCGGTTCTTTGGGTTTCTCTCCAGGATCATCGAGGTCAATATCATCTTCAATGAAGAAAGAGGGGAAAAAAGAGAAAAAATTCAATAAAGCTGATGCATGAACTTGACAACCACCACAGACATTGCCAAGTCCTCATATAATAGTTGAAGACATGAAGTACCTCCCATGATATACAATATATTATGATTCCTGAAACATGCTTACCTATGTCTAAGTCTATTTTATCCTCATCTACAGGCTGGTTATCTTTATTCTCAACCTCGCATGGAAAATTATCAGTTGAAAAGATGGTTGAAAGCTCTTCAATACTTTCTCTGGTATCTTCTGTCTCTAATTCAAGCATATGCTTTTTACTGCCTTTCATGTCTTTGAGGACAGAGCCAAAAATTCCCTGACATGCCAAATAAGTAACATTTTCAGGATAACCATCAGTTTCGGAAGCTTGTATGTTGTATACAGAGACCAAGCAGTCTAATCTATAATCTACCTTTTTCTTCTCTTTCTGAGCTGTGGTTACAGAGGCAAGCGCTTCCTGAGTAAGCATTGGATCTTTCCTGTAGACGCGGCTGATAAAGTCCAAATTCCTAGGAAACAATTTAACATTGAATTATGTCCTCATCAAGATGTTAATGCAGATAAAAGAGGAGATGTAATCTTCTAGAAGGTTTCCCAGTCCTACCACTACCCATAAGACAAAAAATAAAGGGGAAACTTAAGAATTTTTGTTTTTTAGATCTTCAATTTCAGTTTCCTAAACATGTAGACAAACAGAAAGCAGAACAGGAAGAAAATTATGATTTTTTCTCTTTATAGAAAATAAAATGATTCAGTGGCTCTCTATTTGCTTTAAAATTTCTATGAAAGCTACGAAGTAATGGGGTTATCCTTCAAGTAGGGATGTCCTTCTTTTCAGGACTTGGCAGAAAAAATTGGTTACAACTTACAAACATAATAAAGATAATCAAACAGACTACTTTCTGGAACATCATATACCTAGAAGTTTCTTTCTGGAGCAAAACTGAGAAAATAAAGAATTCTTGATCACCATTCACCTGTGAAAAGAAGAAAAACAGTAAAACAAAACTGTCTACTCGAAATAATATATACGAAGGTATAGTAGCAAAATTATTAATTATGTTGTACCATAACAAAATCTCCACAGTTTGAAGAGCATATTGAGCTGTCAGATAATGAATTTGGCTTTGGTGCAGAATATCTGAAACCTCTGATTGAATTTTCCTTGAGCAAGGATAACTCCGGCAATGACCTTATATTAGACACACAAAAGGTTTTAGTTGGCATGCAGGAGATCAATTCCAGAAATAAATTTGCAAAAAATACCTCAGTTCCAATATTAAATCATTGTGGTGATTATTATGACATAACAGTCAATCACTCCAGACTTTTTTTTTTGGTATAAATCAATTCGTAAACACGGATTAGCATACGACCATCACCTTATTTCAACTTTTCCATTAGTGAAGAGGAGAATAAGGCCAACATCAGAGCCAGTATAAAATGCTGATGCCCAGCAGCAAGAAGTGGAATGAAACTTCTTCTTGTAGTGCACTTTTTTGACTCCCTGAGTCAAAAAGAAAGGTGAAGTGTATCCCCATATTTTGTTTCTAAGGATAGGGTGGGGATAGGCACAAATGAAGAGTACGTGCACAATAACGTGCTGATTACCTGAATGGCATGAATCAAGGAATAGACATATGCAGCCTTCTCAGAACATATGAGTATGAAAGATTGCTTCGGTATGCCTTCCTCCTTAGGACTACCGATTGATCTATCTGCTCCTCTAACTGATATATCCTGCCAATCTGTAGAATATAAATAAGGATTACTTTTTCCCTGAGTTCTATGATGTTGACAAAATAAACAGTACTTACGATTTGTACTTTAGAATATCACATTTATATGTTCAATAAATTGATTATGCTATCCGGTACTTATTTTAGGAAGCATGTTGAAGGTAGCACATACCCAAAATCTGCATAAATAGAGCTTTTGAGGGTTTCTTGGGATGAACCATGCTAGTACTCAGCATATTTCCAGAATCACTATCAAAGGCCAAAACTGAAGAATCCTTTGTTGCAACCACCAAAACATTTGTTTCAAAATTTTGGAGACTGCAGGTTTTAAAGTGCATTGAGATGATACCAAGACAGATATCACTTGCAATATGACTCTGAAATATGATACTGGCACCTTCTACGTCAACTAGTGAAACCTGTTTATAAGAGTTAAAAGTTAGAACTTATTACATGAAACGCCCTTTTTACTTCATCCAACATCAGTTGAACATCCAGAAGTTTCAAAAGAACTTTTGAATTACATGTGCAAGGAAAGAAATGGAAAGAAAATAAGCTTACATCTCCATGGTCAGATCCAATGGCAAGATGTCTTGCGCTCTGGCTTATGGTTAAAGTAAGTACAGAACCATTAACCTTAAGGAGTTTAACACTGTGGATGATATGATTGTTCCTTTTCTTTGAGCTTCCTGGACCCAAAAAGATTAAACAGAAAGGGAAAGAGAATATATCATGGTGGTCATTTCTATGATATATTGATTGCGGAAAATAATTAGGCAATCAAGAGGTGAAGTCTTGACAGAACATCTGAAGTACATCTCTTATAAATGGCTAAACTACTTCTCATGTGTACTTGTGCTTTAAATTCAAAGGAAAAAAAAAGGAAAAAGGCCATTGCAAAAGATTATTTGCTCATGCAACTGAATAAAAGAGCAGGAAGATGCCTATAAACCCTGAAACAACTGCTAAACCCAACTTCAAAACCTTTCAATCCAATGGTATGGTTAACTATACCTTGCAAAGAGATGAAACTGTTTTCAGCTGCATATGGCTCTGGTTTAAACTTAAAGATGCGAACCTGAAGTAATATAACAGAAATAATAGTTATAACAGAAATAAATCATTTCATTCAAAAAAACCTATCCCCAGTAGATTTTACCATTCCACTCTGGTCGCCAGAAATGAGAATCCGAGAGTTTCTATCAAAACATAGTTCAGTCAGTGGTATACCACTCAAAGAAAAATCATCTTCACTCTGCATTAAGAAACAAGGTAAAATAATAATAATAGGCAAAAGCACCATCCCACCAATTTGCAATAATCTAGAAAACCAATATTTTTAATTAAAATAATCCATCTCCAACCTTTCTGTTGCTTGCTTTCTTACGAACCTAAAGGAGCATGGAAATTAAATGCTTCTTAAAAATATATTACCTGTTGCTTTAATGATAGAATTGGTACAGGAAAGAGGCATGATAAATCCCAAAAATTGATGGCTCCGTCACTGTGTCCAGTTATGTACAGGTTTTTGATCTTCCCAAATCCGCTAAATTGGTATGAATAAAAGTGACCTCCATCTTTTGACTTTGTCTCCAAGGGAACAAGAGATGGAATATCCTTGACAAGTAGAATGCAATCCTGCAAGACCTGAGAACATGCATAAACAACAGCTACAAAATGAAAAGCAAGTTACTTTTTAAAAGTAAGAAATGACAATGGCAGCAGAGACAAAAAAATAAATATTCCAATTAACTTACCTCATCCGAACTTAATGCGTAAGGGTTGTCAGTGATGAGTTTTGCCACTGTGATGCTTGAATCTGCAAAAGGCATCTTCAACATTACCTCCTTCGGGGGGGAGGGTGGGGACCTTGATTGGCATTGCAGCAGATACTTCTCAATTGAGCAATCATCATACATATAAATGTTTCCTGATTTGCCAATCAGCAGGAGAAAATCTTGTTTAAATTTGCTTTGTTCAGTAGTACTTGAAGTGATCACCATGTCCACACAAGGCTCAGATAAATGAAGCCCAAGTTTGATTGTGCGGGATTCAGTATGTTCGTTCAATAAGATTACCTGCCTCATCATAACCTTACCGGTCAAAAATTACATCCAATAACGTCATTATGGTTTTTCATGTTAAAATACTAGATAGTTGTCTCTCGTCCTTCTTAACATGGCTAAAAGTTGAAAGCCTAATATTAAAAGATATAAGCTATATTGGCATCCATAGATAATGATAACAAAACATTAAACTACCTGCAGCAGGCTTGTGGAGGGTACATCAGAGGCACCCATGACATACAGTCGAGTGGCTTTTGCATCTGCATAAGCCCATTTTAAAGATGCTATTGGAGTCTTTTCCGACCTAAATCCAAGAACAAGTTTACAAATGGGAGCATTTTGAATTCCAATTTCAGATTGCTTTGACGTAGGAACGCTCCATATAAGTACTTCTCCATTATTGTAACCAACAGCAACTTTACTACCAGAAGGGCACACCCAGCAAGCAGAAGTCACGTGTTTTGCTTCATTATGTACTGTTTGGAACATACTTCCACCAGTAACCAAAATAGCTTTGCTTTCTCGAATTGCCCACAAAGTCATAAAGCCGTCTTTAAATATTATAAGAATTCTGCATTGAATTTCAGCAACACATGAGAAAATATTCACTGCAGAGATAACACATTAAAATTTGAATAAAAGGGAAAGAAAAGAAGTATAGAAACACAAAAGTGTTTAGAGGCCTGAAATCCTCACTATAAGAATCGAGGGTACTTGAAAGATGTTATCTTCCAGGAACTGCAATATAAACAAAAAATTAACAGAATTTGAATGTAAGAGTACCTTTTGCTTCCAGCGTTTGGTTGAGGAATTATGGAGATAACAGCCCTATCAGCTAAAACTTCCGTTGGATTTCCTAAACAAGATGATTAATCAAGTTAGAGATACCAGTAATGTAAGACATGGTACCACAAAGGGACAAAGTAGACTTCAAGAATTCTCAGAATTGCTGCAAACAATAGTCAATAGCAACAGAATCAACACATGAAAAGTATGTCCTATAATCAGAGAGGGTTAATATGAAGAATGCAGAGCTTTCTTTTTCAAATGAATAGCTAACTTTGAAGTTTGGCTAAGTAAGTAGCTGAGAAAGAAGCCATGAGAGAATTCAAGTTCATCAAGTGGCAAGCTCTATTTCCTTTCGGAGTGTTTTTATCATCAGGGAAAGCATAAAGATGTCATTGTTACCGTGTCTTGTAGAGAGCAAACAAGAACATCTTAAAGGTAATATTGAACCTTGTCAAGTTTATTTGTTAAAAGATTATGCCACACAACTATGCTTAAAGACACTGTTCAATTTTAAGCTGATTTGCAGTACTCCTTACCATGAGAAGCTGAGAAAGGTATAGTGTATTTCATTTCTATAACATGACATACTTCTTTTTCAATCTTAAAAACCTTTATGTTGCCAACAGAATCTCCAACATAACTGCAAATTAAGAAATTAAATCAATATATAAACCTCAAATACTGCATTACATATCTTGAACGTGGAAATATCCCACAGTAGAGCTCAGAACCTAAGATAGACTTACATGTAGGGACCAGTTTGCATAACCGCGAAAGAAGTAATTTCTTCTTTAAAGACATGTACGTGAGACAAAAGCTTCTTTTCCAAGTCCCAAACCTATATTAAAATCTTCAGTGAAAAATTAATTCCCATAGGCAACATATTTGTAGGGAAAACAAAGAAAAGGAACATAGGCAATGCTGATTCTGATGACAGTAAGAGTAGACTACTCTAATAACTAATCTGATGGACTCAGCAATTAACCCAGCAAGTAACTTGCCTCGATATGGTTCTTGAAATTTACATTTACAAGGATGCCTTGATTCTGGACAAACTGAAGAGAAATCATGGTTCATATCAGTAACTCTGAACAACTTGATCAAAAAGGAAAATAAGTTTTAGAAGGCAACAAGAAATAGAAATCTAGCATTATGCACGATAATTTGATATGTATCAACAAAACCACAATTGAAGGTAATAAAAGACCTCCAAAAACTTGCTTGGCACCATGTCATCAGATTCAAGTAGAGCTTGAGAGTTATCTTTTCCCAAGAGTTTAATTCTGCCATCCCTGAAGAATGAAGTTTATTTAAAATAAACAGCTTGTGTGATAGGGGTGTCACCATACATTCAGATTTAAGATATAGCTGTGCATTGCTCAATGAAAAAGGATACCCAAGCATTACCATGCAGTAAATTCAATGTGCCAATGAAGAAGTGAAAAATGACTTCATGACAATTTGTAATTACTTATGAAGCAAGCAATTAAATGGTGTCATTCAAGAGATGGAAAAAGGACTTACGTAGTAGATATTGCAAGTATCTTTTGAATGGAATCGTAAGCAAACATGCAACAACCAAATGGGATCCCATAATGAAATACCAAATGTGGGTCCACATCACTAGTTTTCAGACCATCAGAATTTTCTCCGGGCTGCAATAGAAACAGTCATAGTGTCAAAAGCTTGTTTACCAAGATGCATTTTTCTTGCTAGCTCTAACACTGTATGCCCAGAAAGTTACTGTTGAAAAAAGTAAGTATCATATATTCTGATCAAATTTTCTACTGTCCGTTCACTTTATTCTATTCCTTATGTTATTAAAGAAGCCAAATTAGGTGTTAGACACTCCTTCGTTGATCAAAAATCAGATAATTCAGCAGTTCTGTAATGTTGAAATATTAAAAGAGTTATCTTGATCAAAACTTTAACAGAATAAAGGTAACATGAATAGGCAACAAGGATGAAATTTCTGCCACTAATCTCATCCAATTTATTGTAAATAAATAAATAAAGTTGTTTTTGGAGTGGGTCCCTCGCAAACAAACAAAGTCTATTTGCATTAAAATGAATGGGATTGGGGTCCCACGTCCATCAAATCTTACTGGCAATTAAAAATACCACCGCCCATCACATGGACAGGTTTGACTGCGGATTTCTTAAAGTTCCACGGATCCTCCCACCAAATCAAAGATAAGTATCCTAAGTTTTGTTAATTATCTTTCGGGATAGAAATGAGAAAGCCTACATGATCCAAAGCCCCAACAGCGGAAGACACGGCACCAAACGTTTTAGGACAATTTTTGTTTTCAAAAACACATGGCAGGAAAGGAATTCCTTCTTCTACCGTTACAATTGTATAATTATTATTAGGAGCAATTTTTGTAACGGTCGTTGACTGTGGATTTGACATGGCGATCTAAGACCGCAAGGAAACTTCATCAAAACTCTTCTTAACAGGGGGCTGGGAAGGAATTGGATGGATAGAAAGGAGGGGGGGGGATTCCAAGTCTTAACTGTTTCAACTTTCAACTAGTATTACTAAATTTACTAAAAACGCAATGCATCTCGTTCTTGCAACTATAGCTGATTTGCTATTAGTTTAGAATTTTAAAAAAACTCAGAATCCAAATCTTGGAAGCTTAAACTATGGTTTTTGTTTCAGGAAAAAAAAAATCTTGAGATTAATCTATTATGAATCGAAATCTATCGAATCTAAAAGGAAAAGTGAAAACATAGAACAGAACAGCACAGCACAGCACAATGTTGAAAAAGTAAATACCGAGTGATAAGCATTGTTAAAAAGGGAGGCAAAGCCGAGGGTACAGAGAAGAGAAGAGAATAGAAGAGAAGGAAAGAAATCAAATTCATTTCTGGATTGTATAACATAGAAACAGAAAACAGGAGATGGAAGGGGGGAGGGGAACTGAAGAGATATAATTGACTAATTTTACTTTACCTTCTTGGAAATGGAAGCCTTCTCCACCAGCTTCTTAAAATTAACAAACATAGATTCTCCTGCCTCTTTCCTATTGTTAAGCCAATACTATCGGACTCCAAAGCCAACCGCAGGACCAGAATGTTTGTAAATCCAAATTCTTCTTTGAGATAATCGACTCTAAAAACTTTTTCAAAAAAAAAAAAAAAGAAAAAGTGAAGGTGGTCACGTCAGGAACGGTTGATTACAGTTTCTTCAAAGCGGACAAATAGACTCGAGTGGAGCGGTTTCGTTATTTTTATTATTATTGTTAACGCAGTAAAAACAAAAGCAAATCTTGGATCTGCCTCACCAGGTGGAGGTTGATTAGCTTATCCCACTTTTGTCTTGTCCGTTGTCTATTACTACTCTTGACTTCGACGTTTAGACCTTGTTCGACAAACCGGGGAAAGCTGACGATTGGTCTACTCGGGCCACCCACTCATCCTTCTACACGTGGTGGAAATAGAATCTCTATCTCTATGTGATGTTAAAGTGGGACTGCCTCTACCCAATGCAGCACCGCCACACTTGAACTCCTTTTGCTTTTCTAATGTATGTATATTTTATATATATGTTTTGTTTTTTCCGTTTCTTCTTCTTCTACTATTCTAAATTTGGTATTTCGATTTACATTTAATAATTTTGCCATAAACAAAAGATATTTATGCACGTCATTTTCGTTCACACTTACCAAACAAAGCAAATAAAGATTTGAAAAATCTTTCATTGATCAAATTATTGACACAAAACGTAAATTAACTGTCAATCTATTATTCTATACCTCACAGATTCTACGATTTTAGATGAAAACACTGACAGACAGCCCATTCCCAATATGCTGGGATGGGAAGGGAAGGGAAGGGTACCTTGCGACTTTGGAAAGTAAGATCAAAAAAATGTTAACAATTCCATACAAATCATCTTGCCTCCCCTGCTGCTCAAAACCAACTCTAGTATCTCTTATTATTATTACAAACTAAATGCTTCACCTCTGTTCTGTTAAGTGTTAATGGCTCTCGTATCATTTCGTATTACTATTTGCAAGTGATTTTTCATTTTTTTTTTTTTTTGCTTGTTTGATTTTGCAGGCTTCATACACTGCTCAAAGAAGTACGGCCCAATGTAGGTAGCAATGGGTCCACTACTTGGGCCTCAGTGGGCCAAGTATAAGACTCAATACTTTGCCTGGCCTGATCGATTCTGATTTATCAAGCCCAAGACCAAGACCAAGACCAAGTCTTCGCTGCGCCGCGCCCGCATAAGAGATGTGGCTCATGTCTGATCCTGATTTGCAATGTAGACAAGTGGCCTACCTAACGTAAGTAAATCACAAGCCCCAATAGCAGCTAAAGTAATCAGTAATAATCACAATTCGCAAGCTTCCCTCGGACCTCCCCAACAGCAGAGAAAGCCGGCCCAACCCCAACAAATGAAATAATATTTCCCCGACTTCCCAACGAAAAACAACTGTCCTCGTCCAATAGCCGCCACGATCGCAGTCAGCAATGTTTGCCAAAGTCTTTGGTCCCCCAACCGCAAGTTGCCCTCATCAAAGCTGCACGAGATATAGGGAGAGACATAGGCACATTCATTTCATTAGAGTATGATGGCATAGGGGACTTTTCAAATTCAAGCACATGACAGATGCTCTCTGCATCATTAGTTAAGGAATTGCTTTTTATATATATATTTTTTTGTTACAACAAAAAGGGTAAAATGCATGATGTCCCCACAACAGAACTTCATCTCATTATCTTCCTGAGTTGTAAGCCTTCATGCTTTCCTCCTTTTATGAACGCTTTTCACATATCCTCAAACAAACCCACACCCGTTGCTTCCATCTTTAATTCAAAGACCCCCACTTATTTTGACCATAACTTTTTTGATCGATAATCTGGTTTTAGTCATCAGTTCAGGTTGATTAATTATGAAAGAAAAATGTGCTGACAACTTTTTTATTATATAATGTAGCATAGAAAATGCAAGTACAACGTAATCCTGGATGAATTATTATGCCAAATAAAAGCTATTGCTATGCCCAAGGTAAGGTAAGGATTGTATGATTTAGGTTAGCCGAAAGGCAGAGACTTCTTCTGTTTAAACATTGAGTACTATTCTTAATATTATAGAATTAGAACAATATAAAATATACTACATTCTTTTGAGTGAATGAACATACTGCTACATATTCATACATTATTCAAGGCAGCAAGCAGCAAGCTAAAGGCTAAAGCTAATCATGCTATTTGGTGTCGTTAGGTTTTAGCTTTCAATTTCCAAAACAGCATTTATCCATACATGAAGAAGGTAGTTGGGAAGATGGGTGAACAGTGGCAATTTTTTCCATTGACAAATGTGCTAAAAACTTATTTGCTTTAGATCAAAATATAAATACCATTATAATTTGTAAAATTAATAGTTTTAGCCTTTATCACCCACTTTTATTATCATCATTTATTAATTAATCAATTAATTTTTTTTTTATTTTTTCTAGCTTACATAAGTGAAGTGATAAAGTTCATTTTTTAATATCATTATTATTATTATTATTATTATTTCCTTTTTAATTTTATGATCTCCCAATTAAGTTTTAATTGATTTTTCAATCTTACAATTTGTTTGGGTAAACCCGTATTGCACGTTCTACTAACTTTGTTAGGCCAAGATATAAGCATAACATAAGCAAGCGTGTTGATGAGCTGTTCGTAGGTCGAAACATGGGAGATGGGTCTCCAACTTTTTCCAATTTAATCTAATACTATTTAAAATAATCTGTATCTATCTATCTATCAATCAATTAATTTATTATATATATGTATATATTAGAATAGATCTATTCTTCTTCAACTGCATTATTATTAGAGGGAATTCTCATTTGTCAGTTATGTTAAAGCAACAAGACAGATGCCATTTTTCTCTTAAATGGGTGAAACATGGAAACTTCATCTTATCTTATCTCACAGAAACAAAATAGTTCTATTTTGCTCACAATAGAATTAAAAGCAAGCAAGCAACCGATCAAGCATGTCATCAGACGATTTTCTGTCGGTCTAGAATGTTTGTGCAAAAACTTAACAAGTTGAAAGTAAATAACTACCGGAAACAACAAACATCAAAATCCTTATTATTTTGCATTGACAGCAGTGGATTAATAAAGTAATGATTGTTGGAGTAGGCATTAGAATTTGGTTTGGAGGACTGAAAATTGAATGATTATGATTTATGAATAATGCATAAATGCCTTTTATTTATTTATTGAGGAATAATAATAATAATAATAAAGAGTTGCCACAACTTTTCCTCTACCATCATCAATATCTATTTTTTGATTATTAAGTCCTCAGCCTCTGCCATGCATCATTATCGTACGAATCTTAGCTTTCAATTCCAACTTTTACTCAACTCTCTCTCTCTCTCTCTGGCTTTCCTGTTCATTGCCATCTCCGTCTTCAGACAGACACCATTTACACGATATGTCTTTTCGTTTTTCTCCACTTCTTCCTTGGCATTCAGCAATGTCTTCTGCTCGCTTTCTCGTATTCCTCACTTCTCTCTGAAAAGCAAACGGTACGTTTTTTTAATTCTGTTTGCTTCGCTTCAGATGCTTCTCACGTCATATGGAACCAAAAACAAAAAAAAATACAATAAAATAAAAATGGAAACTTTGAATTGCTTTGGGTTTCATGGGGACTGAATTGAAAACCAAGTTCCACTTTTGGCTTTCTGGGATCTTAAACAATGGGAAAAGCCAGAGATTTAAAGTCTTTAACTTGTTCTGTTTTCTGTTGTTTAGTTGACGTTATCTATTGTTCTGACAGAGCATTATGTCTAGGATGATCCACTTTCTATATTTTTCAAACTTTAAAAAGAAAAAAAAAAAGAAATTTTCTTTTAAATTTAGACGTAACTTTTGCTTATATCATCCTAATAATTTACGTTAGTGTAAGCTTTATTACAAGAAGGACGTTGATTGGCTTGATGAAAACTCGGAATTTCAATTTCCTTGTGTGTTTCTCTGCTCAGCTGTCATGAGTTGTACATCTTACTCTTTCCCCTTTTTTTTCTTTTCATTACTGAATTGTTGGCTCTTAAATTCCGTTATATCATTAATATGGTTTAGAAAAAAAATTTCTTCCTTTATCTTCATCCTTTTGTTTCTAATTCTTTGATATACTTTCCTACAACAAGTTGCCTGCAATTTGATTCCTGCATCTTTGATTTGCAATCCATTCAATCAGTTCCTTCCCCCCCCCCCCTTTTCCATTTTAAAGTAATCAATAAATTGGATGAGATTTTCAATGGTATAAAATTGGCTTTTTGATTATGTTTCCAGCTTGAGGATTGTGTTCTACAGATGGTCTAGGAACCTCAATACTTTCTGGCCTTCACCTTCAGGTTTTAGGGAGTACACATCAACAACTCTCTGTCTGGTAAAGCAAATGCTGTACTTGAATGTGCATATTTTCTTGGCTGCTTTCAAAGTTTGATTAGATTGGAAATACTCTACCTGCTTCCAAATGCAGCTTAGGAGCCAAAATGTTCCTAGGTACATTTGACCAGCTAACGTTGGTTGTTTATTGTTCGATTCTATTATTCAAAAAGAAGGTGATCAATGTAACAGCTAATTCAATGTATGAGGTCAATCAACGCTGATTGCATCTCTTCTCTTAAAAGATGCAGCTTCATTTGCTTGGCTTATGTCATGTGTTTTGCAAATGTGGTGTCTAATACACCATTATATAAATATATCCAGATATTAAATTCTTATGAGAATCTGTTGTTTGAACTATACTAAATTCAGTGAAAATTCTCCATACCCATTCACGAGAAAAAAAAAAAGGCGATGCTTTGGAGTAGGGTCCATTCTTCTCATTGGTGATGTGCTTTTTGTTCAGCCACATCTGATGAGGTAGGATAATCAATGTCTTGATTGGTTCTTGACCCTGACTTCCTTTGTGGCTGCACAGGACATTATCCAAGTATGTGATTTTCTTCATGTAGAAGAAGACTGATTTTTGGAGTAATAAAAAGTACATGCCGTGTTAACTACATGATTTGGTAGATCCACTAGCTCCATGGGAGGCATATTTCACCTTTTTGACTTCAACCAACGCAACATGGCCAGAAAAATACTTTCACACAAGCGACGTGTTGGTGGTAAATGTTATTCTATGCTATGAATTGGAAAAGTTCTCTCGTAAAACTCGTTAGATTCAGAAGTTAGATGTCTTTCGGTGGTACTTTCTCCTGATTGAAGATACGCTTCAATCTATTAGTTATATTTCCATTCTAAATTCACGAACTTCATAGTCAAATTTTAACATTTTTTGTAATATCTTAATTGATTCTGACAGTAACAATGTTGTAAGGCAAAATAAAGTTGATTTCTTATTTGAGTAGAGATTTCCTGCATTGCTATTTCTGATTCTAGGTCAACTCAAGGAAGTAATGCTAGAAGAAACTTGTGATTTTTATCAGTGCAATTTTTTTCTTCATGATTGAGATAGCGTACTAATTGTTACGGTATTGCTAGGGTCATTTTGTAGATTATCATCCTTTTAATTTGTTAGAGGATATGCAACAAGAATGTCATTCCTCCTAAAATGGAAATTGCATGATAACTTTCATTTCTTATTAGTTTTAATTTCTACAGTGCGATTCAGTAATGCGGTTGCTTTTGCCACTCTGCAGGCCTGGAAGCTCCGCGAAATAGCTTGGAGCTGCAACTAGAATCTTCTCAGAGCTACTGTGCTGTAGGAGATCTGCCGGTATTTTTTTTTCCATCAAATTCCTTATTATAGATATAAGATATAGAGTATAAATATATATATATATATATATATATATTTTTAACATTTGAGACTAGATTCTTTGTGTTACTTGAATCTGATCTAATGATAGTGCCTAACTGGGTTGTCTTGAGAGTGGATTATCAAGTTCATCTTTAACTGGTGATGGGTCTTTTCCAAGTGTTTGGCTATCCATAAGTTTTAGTTTGGGTTTGGGTTTGGTGTTCTTTTTCGCTGTATTCTAAACTTTTGATGTATTGAACCTTTATTTCGGTTAAAATCTTTGATCATCTCAATGAATGAAACACATGAATCTATTTGTGATGAGTGATGAGCCACATAACATGCATTTTCTGGGTCTTTGTTCTTTTCTCTCTTTAATTTTGTAATGGTATACCTGACATCAGTTTCTTGTATAAAAGCTGTCATCCTTCATTAATTTCGCTTCTTATTTGGGGCCAAACTAATTCTACAATCAGTTTTAGCTCTAACCAAACTTAATGAAATAAAACTCTCTACCCCTCCTAAATGCATTTTATATGAATTAACAGTACTCTTATCAAGTGGAAGAAGACTGGGCAGCAAAGAACTGTTATCAAACTGAGGCTTCAATGAAGAAATTGATTAATGAGGAGATGGCCGCACGATCTAACCCCAGACAAAATGCACCTAGTATTGTTGCCCGACTGATGGGGATGGATGCGTTGCCATCAGATACAAAATCTGTAGTTCAACCAGTTGAAAAAAAGAATGATAACCAGCAAGTCAAGTTTTCTAAGAAGGAAAAAAATGCAAAGGGCTCGGCTGTCCATTTGGCTTCTAACTCAAATTACTCAAAGCAAATGGATGTTGACTCAATTTACAGTAGTCGACACAAAGATGATGAGAGATGGAGTACCAGCCAGAAGCTTGGAAAGCCTAAGCCTCGTGAACATCCTCAGGAGGAGGAATTGCAAAAATTCAAGAAAGAATTCGAGGCATGGCAAGCAGCCAGGCTTAAGGAATGTTCAAAGGTTGTTGATGTTGGAAGCATTTCCACGCATCAACTTGCTCCAGAGAAACAAAGCAAGGAAAAGATGGCACTTTACGCAGATTCTGAAAGAGCAAAGCATCAGAAGAATCTGGAATCTAAGAGGTTTGCAGAAAAAGAAAATTTGCATGAAATGGGTTTGCATTTTCACAGACATAAATCAGAACACTTGACAGCTGAGCAAAAAGAATCAAGAAGACGATGCACGATTAAGGATTTTCACCTACCTTCTATGATACATTATAATGAGAAAGTCGATGCTGCTCCCACAAGAATAGTAATCTTGAAGCCCGGTCCTGATAGGATTTGTGACCATGAAGAATCAGGTATCAGTTCCTCTGGCACTTTTGAAGGGAGAGCTAGTATGGAAGATTTTCTCGAGGAGGTAAGGGAACGACTAAAACTGGAACTGCAAGGTAAAACTCTAAAAAGGAGTTCTTTGGTCAGAGGAAGCGGAATTGAGACCCCTTTCAGCGAAAAAACATCTGACCCAAGACAAATTGGTAAGCACATAGCAAAACATGTCGGAGAAAATGTTAGTAGGGATCTTGAAATGAATTTAGTTCGATCAGAATCGACCAGATCGTATAGAAGTGAAATTCAGTTCAATGGACCGGACTCCCCCGAGTTCATCAACAAAGATACAAGAAGATTCTTGTCAGAAAGACTAAAAAATGTTCAAAAGCAAGAAACACAGTTAGATGTACCAATAGTTTCCATTGGCAGCTCTAGATCATCTGTTTTTGATAATGGAAAGGACAGGCTCAAGCGAATACAAGATATTTCAAAGTCTGGAAATGACCAGAGCTACTGGGAAATTGTTAAAGATGAACAAGAAATGCAAACCAGATCTTTCAGGCATGGAGATAAAGTTGGACTGCTAAAAAGGGAGCTCTCTCCCAGAAATCTGATGAGGTCTTTGTCAGCCCCAGTCTCAGGAACATCATTTGGGAAGCTGCTTTTAGAGGATCGACATATTTTAACTGGTGCTCAGATCAGGAGGAAGCATGAAGGCATTGAAAATTTGTCATCGGATGTTAGGAAAAGAAAGAAAGAGAAGTTCAATTTGAAAGAGAAAGTTTCTAATATCAAGTATGGTTTGAAACTTAGACGGAGGCTATTTGGCAAGAAGATTCAGTCAATGGTGGAATCATATGGTATCAATAATGGTTATGCTAAAGATATCTTGAGTGGACCAACAGTTCTGCACTTCGGCGAGAGGCATGTAAGGGCACTTATCCAGTCTCTTGTTTATAAACTAAGAGTTCGTTTAGATACACTTCCCATTTTTTTTGTAATTAACATATGCTTGTTGTCTTAGGAGAATTCTACTGAGGTACCTCCCAGTCCAGCATCCGTCTGCAGCAGCAGAAATGAAGAATTTTGGAGGCAAGTGGATTATCTCAGTCCAATATCAACACCTGATGTGACTTTTGAAGAAGATAATGCGGTACCACAGGTTTTCAAAGAGATCAGTTCTAATTTGAATGGTATGGACAATGGAACTTTCCCTTTAATTCGTAAAGCACGTCAATTGTTAATTCTGTTCTATGGAAAATTACAAAAAAGTATGATCTCTGTTCCTTGATCGCGTGACTACATTATTCATAATGAATATGATATGTATTACGGTTTAGGGTATCTTCAAGCTTCTTTATTTGCTTTCCTTTTATGCTTCAGCTATCATAACATTAGTTTAAAGGGTCAATATCATTTCGCTCTCATTTCCTTTGGATTATTGTCAAATTTTCTATTATTTTTTACTAAGTTGTAACTTGCTTGAATAAGGACCATCTTAACAAATTCCTCATCTGTTTCTCACTTTCTCTCTCTCTTTTTTTTTTTTTTTTCTTCCCACATGAAAAATGTGACAGTTCAAAGATGTAAATAGCTGCCTCTGTTAATTTTATAGTGTTACATAATGGATAGCTACGGGCGGCATAATCCATGTCTACATCTGGCACCTGATCATTCCAATCCAATTTTGCTACTGTCCATATAATGACAACTACTTGTTGGTATTAATGCAACCTAATTTTTCAAATCCTTCTATGACAGTCTTTTTATTTGTTGATTACCAGAGCTGGGGAGGCAACTTAATGAACTTGAGTCTGATGGGGCAGACGACATAACAAGTGAACAGGAATCTATTGAATCTGAAATGGGGGATCTAGAGGACCACACAGAAGTTTATGTTAGAGATCTGCTCGTTGCTTCTGGTTTGTATGATGGATCATGTGACAAATCTTTATCCAGGTGGGATCCATTAGCGAAGCCCATCAGCAACTCTGTCTTTGAACAAGTGGAAGAATCATATAGAAAATTGGCCAAGGAGAATGATAGCTCTAGTAATGATCAGAGTGAGAAGAAGGTAGATAAAAAAGTGTTACTTGATTTGTTGAATGAAGCACTCTCAACCATACTTGGGCCACCGGTGACCTTGTCCAGGTTCAAGAGAAAGCTTCTTGGTTCCTCCGTATTGCCACCTCCACGGGGAAGGAAGCTATTGAATTCTGTGTGGAAGATTATCCAAATGAATTTACATCCTCCAAATGACAGATGCTACTACTCACTTGAAAGTATGGTGGCCCGGGATCTAGGTTCCACCCCTTGGTCTGGCTTGATGGATGATGAAACTAATGTTTTGGGAAGAGAGGTGGAATGTGACATTATTGGAGATCTGGTTGGGGAAATTGTGAAGGACATGCATTCATGATGGTGCGTGCGATTATGAGGTTTTGACAGCAGCTGGTTAGATCTAAGGTAGGGAGACAGAGTGAAGACGGTTGTTGGCAGTGGCATATACATGCATGGAGGTGAGGTTTATATGGGGTTTTCATGGTTAAACCCTGAGGTGGGATTACGTGCTTACTTGTAGAGGTGACTTTGATGGGAGTTCCCCTCTCCATGTACATAATTATTTGCTGAGTTTGCGACATATATATAGGTTGAGTTGATCAGGTTTGCAAATACTGTACATGATTGCTTGCATTACTTACTAGAATTTTTTGCATTGGACGATTTTTTGTATGCAGCTTTTCTGTTCTTACTGTCTAACATTCAAAAGCGCAGAAAAACATAATAAATAAATGTAACTTTTTGGTTCTTTATCCAGTTGTCAAATACTTGGCCACTTGCGTCCGGTTGAATTATTTTCCTGACACAATGTTTTGACATTAAAACTGATCTGATCTGATGAGATGAGCTGAGAGCATTACTTGTTACTGCTTCCTTTTTTTTTTTTTTCCCTTGTTTTCCTTCTTTGTTATTTTATCATTTGTAAGTACTCTTATGTTGCTCTTGATGGTATAACCAGCACACTTGAACGAACTGTAACAAATTACTGTTGATGAACTAGGTGATGGCTCTCCGGAAGCCAACCATCCAAGCGACAGATTGATTAATACTGGTGGGATCATTGGATTGGGTTGGGTTGGGGTGTTTATTTTCAACTTTGTGAATCTTAAGGTGCTAATTACAAATGAATCCCTTTTTGCATAATTGCCATTTTCTCTACACCATAACCTTCATTCCTTCACTTTTTAAAGGTTTTTTCCGCGTCTTAATCCTTCTTTACTTGGATTTGAATCTTCTGCTTAATCTGGGCTGGGGACGAAGTCCCCTTATGCCTTCAAGGGCTAAGGCTTGTTGAAACGCAAGCTCCAGGAATTGACTGGACTCGCAAAGCAACCCGCTAAAGTGGGGACATGATCTATTGGGCTCTAGTATGAAGTCAGTACTCTTGGACCTGGGTCTTGCTGTTGACATCACCTAAACTGGGCTGAGTCTAACACAACAGTTCATCGTAGTTAAAGAAAAGGTCAACAATCACCTAAATGCTCAAAATTTTCCAACTTAGAAAAGTAAGACTGAGGTCAGCAAATAATTGATTTGAAGAAGGGGGGGAAACAATAGGATATGGATATGGATATGGATATGGATACCTCCCTTTTTGACGACAAGTGCGGTGCGAAAAGTAGGTAAAAGCGCAAAGAGTAGAGGAATAAAGACTAATTAATAAAAGAAATTCAAAGGAAGAGGAAAGAGCGTGAGAAGATCTGCTCCCGCAAGTTAGAATCTTGATGTGTTCCTTTTTCATAATCTTTGTTAGGTACACCAAATTGTCTTGTCCAAGTGAGAATCCAAGAAAAACCAAAAGAAATTAAGATGTATGTAAGAATCCAAGAGAAGTTATTATCATTGAAAAGGTAAGGTAAGGTTGCCACTTGTCATGCCAACCTATTTTCTGGTCTACTACTGCTTGATCTTGACAGCATGCGGCAACTTAATTGGAGGATCGTTAAACTAGCTATCATTCACATCTTGCTTATAGGTATGGTGATCGGTCAACAGTGGGCATGTTAAAGCAACAACCCGTGGCGGTGGGTATGATGCTACTGACCTTAAAAGTTTGATGTTTGCGTTGCAGCTGAACTTTGAGCCTCTAATATTGACTAACTAACTATATATATATATATATATATTTATTAATAAGCAATAATGTAAAAAATAGAGGGATGCACAGTCGGCACTGTGGTAGCGTTGTTGTTTTCTGAAATGGCAAGGCAAAATGCTAGGGTGCCAAAAAGTCTCTCATTGAAAGATTGACGTAATTAGACATGGAACAATTTGAATGGAACTTATATACTTTTCTTTGACTCCCATCGATCGTCTGAAATAATGGGAGATGCACAATTACACATGCCATTCCTATCTTTTAATACTATATATATATATATATATATATATATATACACACACATATATTTCTTTGTTCACAAAGTCTCTCTCTCTCTCTCTCTCTCTCTCGCTCTCTCTCTCTCTCTCTATATATATATATATATTCTAGCTTTTGTTGTTGGGTTAGTAAGAGTTTTAAGACTTAATAAAATAAGCCCATATCCATGTGGTTTTCTGCATATATAAAAACAAATTTAAGTAAATCCAACAGAGAAGACAAAGAAAGAAAGAAAGAAAATAAATAAATAAATAAAATAGCTTTATGAGTTATGAATAAGTTATGCCTCAGATTTAGCTACTACTGTTGACCCGCGGGGAGATAAGTTTGGTTTGCAATGCAATGCATAGATGTTGACTTTAGTTGAGCTCAAAATCGTCATTAACAAGCACAAACAGTTAAAACCCACCCCCCGCCCCGCCACCCAAAAAAAAAAAACATTTTAAACACTACCGAACTCAAGTGACAGTTAATGTAGTCTTAATTTTGTAGTAATTTTGGTTCTGAATTCTAAAGGACGGCAAAGCGCAGGTGTTGTGTTGTGTCTGTACTGTCAGAGTGTCGGTTAGATCCAAAAGATGGGAACAGTGAAGAACCACCCTTGCGCCTACGCTTGCAGTTGATCATCTCATCTCAGGTTATCTTAGATATCTGACACATTCATTTCAGTTTCAGAATGTTGGCAGTTAAACTCTTTAAATTCTACTGTATGTTTCCGATTGAGCTATATAATATATAATATATAATAAAATAAGTCAACATTTGCCATACATATACATAGACCAAAACCCCACTTGCCAGCAAACCAAGGTGTCAGTCAGAACACTCATCATCACTCTTTGTTGGGTTTTTTTTTTTCTTTTAAATTAGGGCACCGCCGCTTCTCTCTCTCTCTCTCTCTCTCAGTTTGTCTTATCATAATATTAATTTATTATCAATTTTTTTAGTAAATATATAATATTTGATAATAAATTAATATTAAATAATTTTTTATTTCTATATATATATATATTATGTTCTTTTATAATGATATCATTAATGAAATAGTTGATTTTCTTTTATGCGATGAAATAGTATTTGATATCTATTTAATAGATGATCTTATTAATTTTTGGCCCTTCAATTTCATTAATGATTTTGATATATACATACAATATGTAAAATTCATATTTATTATAACATGAGGAAGGCAGCTATATGAAAAATCCCTTAGGGCCGGCTCTCATTTCATCCCAGAGACCCCTCAAGTAGTACCCACGAGGCGCATGTTGTTGCTAACATACGCACGGTAGGGCACTAGGCACCAGCAAGCAGCAACAGCAGCATTAATTCTACTGTAGTAATTTGGTTCGTGCACCGTTCATACAACTTTTAGCCTATAATTTAGCTATCTGTTTGTCCATTTCTCACTACTTTTCAAAGTTCTCTTTTTTCTATTATTTTCTTCCCAATTTCTTTTGCTTTGGTGTGAGAGAGAGAGAGAGAGAGAGAGAGAGAGAGAGAGAGGGGTGAGCACTGACTTTCCTTGCTTCCACACGACAGGAGACGACACAGAAGATCAGAGATTGTGTGATATATGAATTAATGAGTGAAAATTAAAATTAAAATTAAATTAAAATCATGATAATGGAGTGGGGGAATCAAGCACAAGCACAACAACAGCAGCAAGAGAATCAAACTCAAAACCAGAGGGAAAGCGTGAATGTAAATGTGAATAATGGTGGAGTAATGTATGTCAAAGTGATGACCGATGAGCAGTTGGAGACTCTCAGGGAGCAAATTGCTGTTTATGCCTCCATTTGTGAGCAGCTTGTCGAGATGCACAAGAACCTCACTGCCCAGCAAGATCTTACAGGTCTCTCTAGATCTCTTCTCCCCTCTAATCCCATCCCATATATACATACATGTGAGTGTACTGTTCCACTTTTCATTCATGGTCTGATATGGTTCTTTCACCGCTCATCTCCTGTTGATCACCATCTCCATTTTTATTAAGTTTTTTTTGTCTAAAGTCTGCTCATTTATGGCTTCTCTTTTCTTTTTTGTCATTATCTAAATGGATATTTTTCGTTTCTTTCCAACGCACCCTTTATTGTCCCTATCTGGTTCTTGCTTTTTTCTGATTTTCAATTATACAAGTCTACTTAATATTTCCTCTTGATCTACCTTGGCTGTTCTGCTTCTTGGATCTACCCTCTCAGACTCAAGCCAAGTGTTCATGGATATGGAATGGCATGAAACTTGTGAATTTCCTTCTGTACGTTTTAGCTTTTTGGTTGCCTTGCATCATCTTTTCTTCATACCGTTAAATTAAACATCCGTGCTCTTCTATGATTGAACCTGGATCACCAATTTCTCAAGGGATGAAATTGTTGATTTGTTTGCTTTATTTTTAGGGCCAATCTTTTGTCTTCTTCAATGGTAATACGTACTCCTGTATGCAAATTAATACCGCTTCCTTTATTAAATTTTATTGGGTTCATTTGGGTCGATTTCGTGTACTGATTTGGGCAGTTGATTCGGATCATTCACTTATTTTCTTTCCTCTTATTGCTTAAACTATAATTCCTCCCCTTTTGATTGCAGAATAAGTTAAATATTGCAGACAAACTAATCATTGATGCTTGCTTATCTGTTTTCCAATTAAAAACATTATATCTAAATCCCTTCTTTTCTTTCTTTGTAAGAAATCTACCTAACTTTAGTAGCCACCGTCTAAGAATTAATAGAGACAAAATCAGAGCAATGATTTGTCAAAGAATATAAGTGGGAGCTATTAATGCAAATACTTATCAGCTATTTCTGCTCATTTTATCTTTCTGATTAATTTAACGGGATGGAATTTCACTGACCGGTGAACCTTTTCTAATGCTGTAGATTAAATTTTGGATTTGTCTTTTGGAAGTGATTGGAAGTTGGAACGAGGGCTATTCTTATGCTAGCTTCTTGCATTCTTGTTTTGTAACTATTGATGTCACCTTTACATGTCATGTTATCCTTTTTAAATATATCTTGTAGCCATTCAGGTGATGAAAATGAGGATATTATGACTTCTGTCTCTGTAAACCTTGTTGAATTTGTTTAGCTTTATAAATTATAAAGCTGGAAAACATGAAAACTTTATGGCTTTTTTAATTTCTGGAAAACTGATAATGTAGATTAAGCTCTTCCGGATGCTTGAAATCGTCAGTTGTGACCATGAATACTTGATTTCCAACTAGAAGAACACATCTTCATAATTACTCAATAGCAGTTTCTCATAATGTTATAGACTCAATAGTATTGGGTAATGAAGAACTCTAATATATTATCTCTCTCACTCTGTGGCAGGTGGCAGGCTGGGAAATCTCTATTGTGACCCTTTAATGACATCTGCTGGGCATAAAATTACTGCTAGACAGCGGTGGACTCCAACACCTGTGCAACTTCAAATTCTCGAACGTATCTTTGATCAGGGAACTGGAACCCCTAGCAAGCAAAAGATCAAGGAGATAACCTCAGAACTGAGCCAGCACGGACAAATTTCCGAAACAAATGTCTATAACTGGTTTCAAAACAGGCGAGCTAGATCTAAAAGGAAGCAACAAGTCACATCCTCCAACAATGCTGAATCAGAGGTAGAGACAGAAGTTGAGTCACCAAATGAGAAGAAGACAAAGCCAGAGAATCTTCTTTCTCAGCTGAACCCCGCACCAAGGGCTGAAGATCTATGCTTCCAGAACCCAGAGATAACTTCTGAACTGCATTTCTTGGGTGTACTGTCCAATCCAAATACATACAGTGGTTAGCATCTGGACTTCTCCTTATCTTGCTATGTAAATTGAATATTTTGATGCTAGTAGGAGGATCCTAAGATGTCTTGGCGTGCTGCTACCAGTGAAGTTACAAATTTCCATTTTCCACTTGCATTGATGGTTTATGATCAGTACCAAGTAGTATTTTCTTTTCGGGAAGTTCAATTATAATAGATAATCAGGCAAATCTAAATGATATTGCTGTCATTATACGAATGCCTTTCACTCTGTAGTTAAACTTGTTCCTCCAGGAAACCGAGTAAAGATATCTCGTGAAATTGTCTGTGTCTGTTTGTGTCTGCTAGTGCTAGAGGTAGAGCTCGATTGTAATTGTAGAACGCAGGTTCCAAATAGCATTGATATTATTACATCCCTATCAATTGATGCAGGAGGTGACCATATGTCTGGAAAAATGGGAATAACCGGGAGCTACAACATTTATGAGCAGGCAGAAGACTACAGCATGGCAGGGTGAGATTTGAGAGTCAGTTTGTGAACCACCTGCTGCCAGTTTGTCTGAAAAAAATTCAATGTTAGTTATTACTGGCGGAAGCACATGCCAGTACACGACTCTGGTTGTTGGAGTAGGGACGAGACAAAAGAATTTGGCCTAGTCAAAGGAACCATGTGTAGCATGCCTAACGTAAAGCTAATGCATATAGTTTGAAAATGAGTTGGAAATGGACTTGCTAGTATGGATGGATTATGAATTTTAGTCTGCCCTTTTGCATTGACTTTTTTTTTTTTTTTTGGTTATTTGTTAATATTAAGACAGAAGTGAAGAAATGTTTTGGACAAGTTGATGATGAAATTCTGGTGATGCATGCTTGAATTTGTTAGAAGAGTAAATGATTGTTTGGTTGGAATATTTGATGGTTAGAAACTGTGGACGTATAATGATATGTTGGTTGGGGGGTATAATCTCCAATCATTGCAAATGCAATCACAAGCTTGAAGTTGAGAAAGCATCAAATATGCAGAGGCATGCATGAGGATGAGCATGAGCAAACTTAAGCAGAAGGGCGAGTCAAAGCTTCTCAAAAAAACAACTTACAACAACAAATCGGATGGGGTGCCAATGAAATGATACTCTCACTATTAATATTAATTAGAATTGAATTTAAATAGTTTAATCGGGTTGGATCATTCCCTTGCTTGCTAATTGCCATGATAGCAGCGGCAGCATTCATAGTATGCTTGGATGGATGTAGATTGACTTGTCCATTTGCTAGTTGTAAACTTCATTGTGCCTTGCCGACACCTAATGATTGTGTTTAGTATAGAAAATTGTTATGATATAAATTAAAAAAAAAAAGGAAAAAACCCCAATCCCTCAAACTTTATTTAAAAGTAAAGCTCATTTAGAGGTTGCTTTTATTTATAGTTATTGTTTAAATGAAATTTAAAACAATTTTTTTTAATTCATATTTATTATAAATTTTGGATTGAATTGATGTTAAAAACTAAGTTATATCAATTCAATTAAAAAAATTATTTAAAAATTAATATAAAAAATATAATAAAGAAATAACATTAAGGACTTAATGATTTTAACTTTTTTTTAAAATAAATATTTAAAACAAAAATTGTTTATTATTAAAAAATTACCTATTTTTACGTATTTAATTTTTTTAAAAAAATTATATTTTTATTTTAAAATACATTTAAAAGAAACATTTTTCAGTTGAGTATGTGTTATTTATAAAATAATATTAATAATTTTAAATAAATATTTATGTGTGAAATTTAAAAATTTTAATGATGGATATATAATTTTATTATTTTTATTTGGCATTCAAAGGTATAGAATAGATGAGTAATACAGTGAGATATTTTTAAGGGAAAATTAAAAAAGAGATTCTTTCCTCTTTTTAACCACCGCTCTAAGGTTTGACTCCTTCTGCCCCCGCCACCGGTTGCTGCTGCGGGCTCATAGTTGTCGCGTCGTCCTACCTCTTTGCAGTCTGAAGAATTGATTTATTTGGTAACTTGTTAAGTTTGTCTCTTCCTTTTTTTTTTTTTTTTTTCCAGGTTTGAATCTTTTCACAAAAAAACGGATGGGGAGGATCTCAATAGCTAATTCTCGATATAGTTACATACACGAGGGTGAGTGGCCTTCTGGGTCAGTGGATATTCACAATGTCTTCATTCGAAAGAGTTTTCGAAAGGCTTTCTTTATAGCCATTGTTATTCTACCGATTGCTTGCATTTTCTTCTCTTTCAAGGTAGGGACTTTGGAGTGTCAATTAATTCTCAAAATCTCGTTCATTTTCTTCTTTCTGAAATTCCTTTAGTAACATGCTCATATGTTTAGGGATCGATTGAGTGTCTTTTCTTTTGTACTATGGCTATGAGTTATTGGGATGGAAGGATGACCAATCATATGATTTATGGGTACCTAGAAAGTTTTCAATTTGTAGTGTTAAAATGGGATTTTCTGTTTGGTGACCAATATTCTCTAAAGCAACTCGTTATCTGTTTCTAGCATATCATACAATGACTGAATGAAATAACAGGAAAATTCTGCCACTCTTGTTTTGTGGAGCTTTCTGCTAAGTGGATTCCTTGTCATATTATTATCGCTTTGGAAGGCTGATGTCAAAAAAGGTGAGAGCGTTTTCTGCGGGTTGCCTTACTCATCTGATATGCTATTGTTTCAATTCCAAACAAGTACTATGAGATTGATAGTTAGTTATTAGGATTTTTAGTTATATACTTTTAAACCTTTTGCTCAAGTTTTTGTTTTTAAGTTTTCAGAGTCTGTCATCATAATGCCAGCCTTTGGAGTTCAGCTTGAAACCCAGTATTCAAGGTAACTTGCTAAAACTTATATTTTAGGAGAATGAATGTTACATATCTTTAGATACATGTTTTAGGGTTACCATGAATATAAGATAATATCTCTTTATTTTTTTTAATACTATTAGAATAGAAATATACTGCTCTTTGGAAGTTGATGAGTCAGATAATTTTCCTCTTCTAATGGGAAAATAAGACTGTAACGTAAGAAGAGGAAACACCTGCTGTATCACAAACTGACGTTCTAGGTTGTTGTTCAGTATTAGGCCTCAGTTGCTCTTCCATCCAATTTTTGCAGTAACTTGAAAGTGATTCTCAGGCATTTCTTGCTTTCCTTCTATAGACTTGTTCATTCTTCTCTCTTACGTTGAAGAGAAGCTAGTTATTGGCAAGCAGCTTAATTAATATTCATAAATAAACCCTTCAGATTTTTTTACTCAGAAACTTGTTACAAAATAGAAGCGGTAACAGCAGTATTACCAATATTATTGTTTTATCTTCTTTTGTCTACTTGCTTGTAGTGGAAGAATAATACGCAGATTTATTCCTGCTGGTGAGATTTTGAAACCTGTATTGTTAGAATGTGTTACCCCCGTAACTTGTTACTGGAGCCTCTCTTTACTTGTACGTGGGAAGGAAGAACTGGTGTTGGTATTCAAGGTAAAACAGCCGGATTTGTTTATTTCAATCTCTATTACTTAAGAAAGGGATAGATACTGCTTATATCTTAAACAGGATGTTCATTAACTTATCGTAAAGCTATCAAGTAATAGGAGAATTCGTCTAGGGATTGTGTATGTGCGTGTTGTCAAATGCTTTTATATAATAGTTTTGGCTTTGATTGTGGTGAAGGAGCTACGCCCTCCAATGAAGATGTTGCTCCCCGTATGGAAGGCCTTATGCGCTGGCATCGACAACAAAGAAAGTCCAGTCACATATAGGGAGGATGGTTGATGTCAAGGCAGCGAAAGTCCAGTTACATCAATTAGCAAAAATACACAGTGGATTGCTGGCTGCAATGTAGAGATAGTGTAAAACGCATTCTCGTCAGAGTTTAAGAAACAAATCCATTCCTGTAAAAGAGGATGAGCATTAGAGTTAGAGATTATCAGCAAGTTTTTTATCAGTCGCAAAAGGATAATAGTAGATGAGCTTTCGAACTCAATTCAGCAAGATACCGTATGCCTATTTTTTTTTTTTTGTCTGTTGGGAAATTTTTTTCTTAGTTTCATTTATCCATATCGGATGCAATTAAAAAAGAGATGATAACAATGTTATATTTTTTCAGTTACCGTGAATAATATTCCGCCATTAATGCCAGAACGCTGGTTTATTTTGATTTATTATTATTATTATTATTTTTTATGGGATGGAAAATTATTGATTTCATTTTTAGTGTCGTATGATTTTATGCTATCAGAATGTAGCATAATTGATTATCACACTCGTTAAACAAGTGGCCTGAGCAACTAGCAAGGGTACGATTCTACTTGCCCTTTGGGGGGAGAGAGAGAGAGAGAGAGAGAGAGAGAGAGAGAGAGAGAGCAAACACCCAAGAACAATGGGATGGAGAGAAATTAGAAGTATAAAAAAAAAATGTTGGCTATATGCTTTTATGTGCAATTTCCTGCAAAGACAATCAATACATGTGCCGTATATAAACCTCCCGATCAAATAGAATAATAGTAGCCGGCCATCCATAGACGGTTGATTACCATTACCCTATGAGTTTAGAATACATCAGATGAAAACAAAATTGATTCATATTTTTATTAAAAAAAAAAAAAGAGCGAAAGAATGATCATAAAAGAATTTATCAATTGCTCTCTCATCCACGCTAAACTTCTCGCAGGCTTCAGATCAGGGAGGCAAAGTCAGTCCAACAATCACTCGAATCACCCTTACCTTTCGACAAGTTATACTGTAATATGGGTTGCCACTTGCCACAGCTCAGTTTAAAACGTTAGTTTGGTATTTCATCAACTAACCTCAGGCTGCGCTTAACCGCAAGCTGGCTCGTTCAAGGCTGACTCTGTGTCGACATAGCCCATGCCATGACTCCCTTGGATCATCATCCCTTACTTGCATCTTAGCTATCTGCCTATGCAATGCCTCCAAATTCACCAGCGGGACAGTGGTTGGTCGCCCATGAGCACACTGCATCATAATAGTTTCACATTTATTAAGGCAGCAGAAGGATCTCTCATAAGTGCAAATTAATGCACACATTATCGAAATGTCAGCAGTCAAATCTGCAAAAATTTTTCTTGCTGTGGTATATGTTTAACTCACTTGGAAGCATAGGGAGGTCTTCTTTAGCTCTTCAACAATTAAGGAACATTCTGAAGGAAGCAAGGAGTCTCCAAACATAATTGCACCTTAACGATGAAAGCGAGACATGAAGTTACTCAATTTAGATAACTTGCGATGGAAGGACAAGATATTATCCACACATATTAATGACTATGCGAGTAGCTAATAGTTGGAACTCTAAGTAGATATAAGACCAGAAAGACACATGGATATCTTTACAGCTACACTACAGAAACCTCACTTGACCTAACATTAGTGCATATAGAGTGTTTGCTAGGATAATTATTGCACTAATCACTCTAATCATGTTTATATAAAGCATAAAACTTCTGCCGACATGGATGAATAAGATTTGATTTGATTCTCAAACTTGACACTATGATACGAGATTAGGCATATACCTCGGCATGCTTTGAGATTAAGAATGCGACTAATTGATGGAGGCATTGTTGATGATCCATCTGTATCTGCAAGCTAAGCATTATAAATACAAACTAGAGTTAGAAATAAAATACTTTTGCCACGAAGTAAAAAAGAAGCAGTAGGATGGAAATGTTCTAATAGGCGACAAACCATGTCTTACCTGGTGAAGAAATTCTAAGAGATCAACATCAGATAAATTGACACCTAAAATGCAGGGTACCTGCATGTTACCCATATAAAACTTTTTTGACATCAAAGTTTAACAGAACAGAAAATGCAGCTTGAATTTGCATAACAAAGATATGGAAAACATTCTCAAGAATAAGCGTCCAACTTTGCCTTCAAAACATGATAAAACAGAAAATTTTGATCCAACGTCCTTGAATTTATAAAAGAAAGGCGTAAGTGAAGTTCATGCCAAAAAAAAAAATAAAAAATAAAGGTGGTGGTTGATTAGCCCCCATGAATATAAACAGATATGTAATAGAGCTTAACTGCAAGAAGTATGACAACAGCCGGCTTACGATGAATTAGGTTCAAATTCCTGCATAGTAATTAAAATTACAAAGCAAAATCAGGAAACTCAATAAAAGAATAATAACAATGAATATCAGAAGACAACGGATTGAAAATTAAGGAATGATTTGCATAATGGTGAAACTCCTCTTAAACATCTTTTCAGCGTAATAGACACCTATCTCTGAACAATGTTTTTGCCACCAAATCCACATCCAGGATTCTTTATCACACAGCACACTATACAAGAACAATATTTTCAAGACAGAGGAACAAAAATTACTTCTTGAAGGGCCTTGAATCTTGGGTATGAAAGTTACAGATCCAACCCCAATGTCTTATTTGTTCAGAATAATTGTGCAGTAATTGATATCCCATCTCTGGCAGGATCTGTTGTTAGACAACTAATATGTTAAACCCTATAATCACATAAAAGCATCATTATTTTCAAGTCTCCAGAGTAAAGCTCCATGCATCAAACTAAGCATACCAGCTCTTGCGCTATATCCAAATAGGTGACTGACTTTCCTTCACCAGATAAAACCTAGTTTTCAACATGTCAAATTAGTACAGCAAATTACTACTTCCAAAAATTTGAACTTGAGAACATTTTTACCTTGTGACGAAGTTCTTCTAGTTGAATTCTTTCATCTGCAGCATGCTGCAAAAAGAGAACAATAACTGGAGTAAATCATACTGCCAAAATTTTAATAGCATTTATGCAAGCCTGTATGTTAATGTTATCATATGTATGCATTAAGGTATCTTTTCAAAAATATGAATGATGGTTGCAATTAATTTGTTCTCACTTCTCATCAAGTAAAGTATTCAGGTAACTGTTATCATGATTAATCTGTTTATAAGATCAGTATATAATGACCTTCACCACTAATTGACCTCTCTTTCTAGTTAGTCAGATATTCCTAAAGAAACCATTATTTCTTTTGAAGGCCACCATCTGATAAATGGTAAATCCAAGCCCCTATATTTGCACAATTAATTGTACAAACATGAACTTAAGGTACCATCCTTCAGCTAAAAACCTATACTGCAATAAATAAAGCAGAAAATGCATGAAAAGACAAGGTTATTGGTGAAGGAATTTATACACACAGGTAAAGGACCTGATCGATAATAGCAAGAGTTCCACCAGCTACAATTGGGATGAATTTCTTATCCACCTGTTGCAGAACCTTGGCATCTGTGAGACACTTCTTATTGATAGATTTAGGAACCAATGATTCAGTGGCAAGATAAAGGAATCCGGAACCGATGTCAAGTAAATTATCTTCATCATCAATATCAAATAATCTGCTATTGCTCTGCATTAATTATACAGTAAATATTATTGACCACTGGTGAATGTATCTGGAGATGAAAACTCATCACAGTAAACATGATTAATTAAAATTGCAAAAATACCCAACTGTGTTCTGTTGAAAACCATTCCGCCATTTGGTTCCAGAAATTATGGGGTCCCGATTGCTGTTCGAGCTAAATACTGAAACAAGAGAGAATAAACAAGGGCCGCTAATCTGTTGAGAAGCACATAAAAATTTTTCCTTGTTTGGCAACTAAGCAAAGTTTCATGAAAAGAAAAATGAAGATTTTGCATTCCATGTCTATTGAACGATTAAAGTTCATCCAGTACCAAATCAATATCAATTGTGTCAGAAGAACTTATACTCCAATGCAAGTATATCTTCTAAGTGAAAGAACACAATTACCTTGCCCCGGAACAGTTTCAGGATCCTCTAGGCAATGAGGTTGCTCAACGTCTTCACATTTTTGAATTGTGGTGCCAAACACCATGTCTGGCTCATTATTCATATTTGATCTGAATTAGTCAAAGAGATCACCCAAAAAAGAAAGCGAGAAAAATTAAGTTCAGCTGCAATATCAAAGTAACTTCTCTGAGCGGATATCAAAACTACAGATACCTCTTCTTCCCAAAACTTGGTTCAAAAAATAGATTGTGCAAACCAGAAGATTGTTGTGGAGGCTTCTTATCACCAGTCCC
>JBBYHM010000013.1:11690286-11721085 GCA_038381775.1 Adansonia rubrostipa
TTCTTCCCAAAACTTGGTTCAAAAAATAGATTGTGCAAACCAGAAGATTGTTGTGGAGGCTTCTTATCACCAGTCCCTGCAAAATTTGGGGACATTAATATGCTACATCATTAACCAATCCTTTGAACTGAAAGGTATATCACATAATCACCTAACGAAGTGCATTGACCATGGACTTCATTAGAAGTAGATTCCCCTGATGTTGTCAGGAAACAATTATGTAAGGAGATAAACCTCCGCTTGTGGATGTAAAAGGGAGGAGCTGACTGGCTTCTTCTTGATCTTTCTTCAGGAATCAAGTTTTGTCCAAAATCTTGATATTGAAAGCAATCTCTTTGCTTTTTATATTCATTAATGCTTGAGTCTGAACACAGCCAATCTCTCTCTTCGATTCCTAAGTTGGAATGTTCTAGAGAAAATTTATGATTTAGATTGTATTGTTGAAGGACTTTACGAAAATCTCTACTGGATTTAGCATAGTCAATTTCTTGTCCAGTGTTTGGGCAATCATACATGCATTTTTCTTGGCTGGAGCCCCTAGAGATTTGATCAAAACCAAATTGGTTGTCCTCATCTTCGCCATCAGAGACATCCACAAAGTTAGTACTTTTTTTAGATCTGAAGCTCCCTTCTATTGCATTCTTATAACTGAATTGCTCAAAGGGATTTGAGGTTCCTGAATACCATTTAGAACTTAACAACTGATGACCAGAGCCAGAGTTTTCCACTAGTGTGGTTGAACCAGATAGAAAGCCATTCTGTTCAACAGAAACATCTCCACATGACAGGAACAACTCTGAAGAAGCTCTGGTTATAACATCCAAATCTCTAGGAATACCACCTGTTCTTACAAGTTTGGGATAGATTTGAGCACATGATTCTCCATCCTGCCACCTGGTATTTGAAAGGTGACCAAATGTTTGTTCACTGATATCAACTTCCTGCGTATTGAACCTTTCATTTGAGCAAACCTGCTTCTTTTTTATCTCAATTAGTGATTCAACTCCTTCCTTGCTTTCAACCAACTCCCTGTCAAGTGGCCAGTTTCTTTGGGAGGAGCAACTTTGCAGAAAAGGTTTGTTGATATTCTTCCTAAACTGTGAGTCCTTGCAAAGTTCATGATAGTCAAAAGGAAAAACACTCCTAGCTGTTTCATTGATCACACAACCCTCAACCTCTAGGGATTCATTACCTAACTTTGAACTTATACTATTGTTCTTAACATGACAGTTTAATCTTCCTGAAGGAATGAATCTGTTTTCCAAGAAGTAATCTTCCGCTAAAAAATTGTCATCAGATGACCAAAGATGACAATCTCTCCTTTGGTTTACTAAGGATGTGCCTTTGGAAGGGGAATCATCCCAACTTTGAAAAGAATAGTCATTCCAATGAACAAACTTCGTATCATTTTGTTGATCTTTAAATTGTGCATTATTCCCATGGCACTCGTCAAATGGCATATCTTCATGGTCCATAAGAAACAAATGATCTATGGTTAGCTTGTCTAATGAAGAAGATTGTTGATATTTTTTAGTCCTGTTCCTTATTGGAAATTCCGAGTCCATTGATGCTCCTTCATCAAAAACACCTGCAGAACAGAAGGTCGAAATATAAATTAAGAATGCAAGAGCGATAGCATTGCAGAAGGCAATAACTTTCTATGAAAGCATAATTGGATATATTCATTCACATCAATGTCAAAAGAAAGTGTCTGTGAAAAAACATATTGAAGGACACCTTCTGCCACATATAAAATGTTGTTATCTTCCTTCAGGGTTTCAGATTTTCCTAATCCATTAGCTGCATGAGTTAAAGGATTTGATAAGAAACAGATTACAGATTGATATCTTCAGGAGTCATTATAAAATACAATCATGATAAGCAGTTTTTATGGCTGAGCGCATACCACAACTAATGTTTTTCCTCCACAGGTGTTCAATTGCCTTCTCAATTAAGGTAAATATAGGTTTCCAATCCTGGCAAGGTAGCAACGGAAAGAGAGAAGAGTGAGATATTGCTGCTGAATTAACAACTTTCTGAATTCATAATAGTCGAACATTTCAAGTTACTATTAAAAGGCAAAAATAACATCATCACTGAGATTTAAATATGTGAAAATTGAATCATGGCTTTACATAGATGAGTTTTCAAAGGCAACCACATAAATTAATAATGTTTCAATCCTATTATGCTTGCATATAGAGTATACACATAGGAAAGTGAAGCGTGTCCAATTTAAGTGCATATTCCATCACCATACACCCTGTCACATATTTTTTTAAGGAATGATGTCATATTTGGCCACTGTACTTTAAAAATTTTTTCAATGTGGTACCTCTACTTTAAAAGCGTGTAATTCAGTATCTGTACTATCATTTGTCTATCAGTGTGCATCGTTAAGTAATGTGATAACATGGTTGTCATCCAATCACATGAGGAGACGTGGCACATTCTTGCCAAATCCTCTTGCAATGTCATCATTTGAATTTATATTAAAATGCACATATGGCGCTGACAGGTGCTCACATGTCATTAAAAAAACAAAAAAATTAATTCTTCTTTTCTTTTCTTTTCTTTTTTTTTTCCGTTTCTTTCTTCTTTCACCTCCCCTCTCTCCTCTATCTACCAACATTCAGGCTGAATCCAACCAATCATGGGCAAAGGAGGCTGGACCCTGCATTGGCAGGCTGGAATAAGCTTGAAACAGGCCAAACCCATAGCTGCATTCCGATCTCCTCTGGCTAGATCCAGCCAGTAACTAACCTGGCTCAGCCAGAAAGTTGATAGATTGGGTGAGAGAGGGGGAGGAGAGAGAAAGAAGAAATTTTTTTAAAATTTTCAATTTTTAAAAGTAAAAAATATATAGATATTTATATGTATTGAAACTTTGATATTTTTTTAAACTACGACATATGGCATTATTTGCCACGTATCAACGTGATTCGATGAGGCTTTGTCAGCTGCCGCAGCTAACATTGTTAACCTCTGGTACTAGATTATCACATAGAATTATAGTACATGCACCACATTACACATGTTAAAGTAGAGGTACCACACTCCATTGTAAGGTTTGGTAAATTACAAGGGCCAAATATGACATTACACTATGAAAAGCATTATTTAGTATTCTGTCCATACTTCAACAAAATAGAAACATGCAATCCCCAGTTTGTTCTGAAATCATAAAAAAAGTTTAAAGTAGTTCTCAAATGTTTTGAATAAACATGATTTTGAACTAGATGCGATACAATGTTCCTCTCGTAAAATGAATGCTCCAACAAAAACAATGCAAACTAAATCAGAGTCCATAATTAGACTGAATATTACCTTGAATTCAACATATGTCCTAGATGGTTCAAAGGTTAAATCATAGAAAGATGGAGGGCAACTGATATTCATTATGTAGGATGGAAACACTTGAGATCTACTCCTTTTTCCTTTCTTGATCCGGTTATTAGCCTTCTCTGGATATAAAGACTCGAAACTAGTGGCCAAGTTGTTCAGCAACTTATGAATGGGACCCTTGCAGACAAACCTTGAATTGATATCTGACATTGTGAAGGTCCAAAACTACATTCATAATATACAATATCTTCATACTGACTAGCCAAATAATGGTCTCAGATATACAGTGGATACAGACATATTGAAAGGCCTGCCAGCAAAGAACAAAATATCAAAAGAAAGGATCTAGAAGATAAAAATTATGAAGATACCTATTCAGACAATCAAAATAATTATTCTACCTTAAAAGCAAAACCATCAAAAGGACCAGATATGTAACCTGAAAGCTTGAGGGAACCATCATTAGCATTCAGCTTCTGCAGACAGGCACAGTCCTCTATCCCAAGACCACTCATCAAAAGTGGCAAAGGGGAAGAGGAAGGATGCACACAGAGAAGCTCATCCTCACTTAATTCAACAAATAATAAAGTTAAAAATAGAAAAACAACAGGAATCACAGAGCTCCAACTAAGAATTTAACAAGAACATACCTTTCAACATCAATAAGATTGAAGTAAACCATTGGGTGCACAAGGGCAATTCTGAATACAAACTTTTTAACCGAGTGCAAAACCTTCTTAGGGCTTCAAATTCAGCATTGTAAATCACAGGTGCATCAACTCAGAGTAGAACAGTTATGTACAGTAGTAATATCACAATGTGCAACCAATTTAGCAGGAAATTGGAGATTAAAAAGACAAACCTCAATTGCATATGTTTCTTCCGAACAGGTTGATTGTAAAATAAATCGCGCACGATAACTGCATGGAATCAACACATTAGTAAATGAAGAAAAGAAACCTGGACAGAAGGACTTCTTTTCCTATCAGAGTCATCTCAAAATACTTAAGATTAACTAGCTAATTACTATTTTTATTTTTATTTTTTTTATAACTTCAAAGCTAGAATCACTTCTGATCTCTTAAGGCTAAACATCAAAAGCTTTTAGAAAGTGAGGAAAACACGTTTTTCTAACACGCAAAGGGATTTCAACATTAAAAAGGCATGAATAGGTCTTCAAGTAAAATAATAATGCAAGTGTGCTAAGAAATGCAGAGGCGAGAATAATGTCATACCTGTCGTGCCAACATCTTTCCTATCATCATCAATTCCAAGATACAAACACTTGGATCCCTGTAAACAAAGAACGAGGGAAGGTTAATTGCCGCCCAAAGAAAAATGAATAGCAAGGAAAAACGAATTTTATGACAAAATAGTCACAGTAGATACCTTAATGACCTTGCGATATCCATTTGGTCTTCCATAACCTTTTGTTATTATTTCTACCAAAGCTATGTCAGATATAGAAGCCAGTGCTTCTCCCCGAAAGCCAAAGCTCCTGCTGGCAGCATCCAAATCACTCAGATGGTAAAGCTTAGATGTTACTGGCAGTGCAAAAGAGAAACGAAGCATGCATTGTGAGTTAGTGAAAACAAATTAAGGCCATTTACGAAAATACATACAGGAAAGAAAAGGCAGAAAGAACAAGTATATTACAAAGCTGACCATATCTTTCTCCCAAGGACACCAATCCATCCCGAGATATACCAGATCCTGAAAGCATATAAACAAGGCAAATTAAGCATTAAAGGCAGAAGGCTGCGGCAATAGGTAAAAGGGTTTAGCAACGAAAGGCATGATAGTGTTTACCATCGTCCACCACTTTGACGTAGCCGCTCCCAACACTTAGAAAGACTGACACCTGAAACAATAAAGAAACCACAATTCATAACACACACTTCTTGTCGTAGAGGTTACTTATTAGTTATTTGTCGAAATTTAATACCTTTGAAGCAGCAGCATCGAGGCTGTTGAAAATGAGCTCCTCCACAACCCTAGTGAGGTCAAACAATATAATGGCAGAACGCACTGTACTACGAACAGCCTCTGGCAAGGGCTTAATGCTCCCCATTCCTACCTAACCTAACCTATATGACAAATTACACAAATATACGCATCAAATCCAATCCACTTCAAATTCCCAAAAAAGAAAAAAAAAAAAAAAGAGCGCCTCAGGACAGGAATCCCAATAGGAAAAACAAGGAATTGGGACCAAATTAGGGTTGGGAAAGCCTTTTTGAAGAAAAGCGGTTTGGTCGCGGAGAAAACAAATTTGCGGAAGCTCCTTTAATTAATGAAGTAAGTAGATTTTGAGATTACCTTACCTCACATTACCGGAGTTGAGAAATGAGAATAGAAGGTTTAGGGTTTATTGCATGCATTGGTTTCGCATTCCAGTTTGGACGGCTGTCTTGGGCTGGGCCACACCAGTATTACCGTCTCGGTATTATTTAAGTATATATTATTATTATTATAATTTAGATAAGTCAGTTAGTAATTAGTAACGCGACACAAGATCTTCGTTTTTCCTTATTCCCTTTCCTTGGACCCTCTCTCTCTCTCTCTCTCCCCTTCAAAACTAACACTAATATATAAACCTAAAATAATGATAACATAAATAAGAAAACAACCAAGAAAACCCTAATTGCCTTCTTCTCAACTCATCTCTCTCTTTTTTTTTTTTTTTCTGCAATCCAAACAAACAAAAACTCTCTTCTCTGTTGCACCAACCAACCAGCCAACCCCCCGCATAAATGATCAGGTATTCAATCATAATTCATCCTTTTTAATTCACTCTGTTTTCATTTACATCTCATAATTTCATTCAATCGAAGCTTCTGATACCCCATTTTCGCTTCACGTTACGTTTTCTTTCCTATAATTCTCTCTTTTCCTCTTATCATTCCCCCAATTTTACATTTTGATTTTGTTTTCATCATTCATACCATCTATTCCAACTTGAATCTTCAACTTGGCTATTCATTTTCATTGCTTGATCATCTTTTTGTTGACTTTCTATCTTTATTATTCTTTTGATTTTGCCGCAAGCTATCTGTGGGTAGGGTTTTCAAATTTCTATCTTTATGTCATTTACGTCAGGTGAAACATCCTTGAATTCCGATTTATCTATTAGAACCGCTTGAATTTATGCTACTTTTTAAATCTATGCTTTTCTTTCCTAAATTTTCTGGATTTCCTGAGATTTTTCTATTATTATTCCTATGCTGAGAATTCAGATTTAGTTCTGTGTTTCGTTTACCATTTAATACTGGGAATCTATGATTATTGATGTTTTAGACTAGATTTGAATAGAGCGGTTGGATTATTTATGTAGACAATTACCCCTTGCTTTGGTGTTTCAGATTTTAATAAATTGGAAGAGGGATATTGATGGAGGCTAACATTTGTGACATCAATCACTTGGATGCTGATGTCCTTCTGCCTCCTCGGAAGCGCCTGCTTGCAGGATTTAAGAAACAGGCTTCAAATGCCAATGGTGCCTCGGATCAGCCCACAGTTGCTTCATCCTCTTCATCTCCTCCTCCTTCGCCTTCACCTTCACCTTCACCCTCGCCCTCATCCTTGCCCTCACCTTCTACTTCTTCAAGCGATGTTAATGCCCACCTTAAAAATTTATTGATGAGTTCCCATTTGTATAACCCAAATCTTTCTCCTGAGGAGATTTTGGAGGCCTCAAGAGCAGCAGCTATCTCCGCTGCTAAAGCTGCAGAGGCTGCCAGAGCTGCAGCTGAAGAGAAGGCTGCAATTGCAGCTAAAGCTGTTGCTGCAGCTAAGAGTGCTTTGGACATGGTAGCAACATTTTCTGAAGACACAGTAAGTAAGGACAGATACCTAAAAAAGAATAAGCTCAAGAAACATGTCCCAGTTCAACTCTTATACAAAAAAAAGGAACCAATTGAGAATCCTAGGACTGATGAAGAGTTGGCCCATAGATTGCACCGAGCAATCAACAGTTCCCCGAGAATCTCAAAGAATTCAACAACTTCTGAATTGAGAGGTCATAAACATAAAAGGCCTAAGAGCTCTCCAAATCCTGAGAAAACAAATGCTTCCAATGGGGTTATAGTATTGGGAGGAAGCCCATCTTCTACATGCAATGGAGGTACTATAGCAGGTGAAATTGATTCTGTGGACTCCATGGAGGAGTCAGTTAAAGCAGAGGCAAAGGGTGCTAAATACAAAAAATCTGGGCAATCGGAGTTGGATAATGGTGAAGCAGAATCGAATAATTCAAAGGAAAAAGCTTGTGAGGATGTTACCCCTGGTAAAAAGAGGGGAAGAATGAAGACAAAGAGGCTCTCCTTAAGCATTTGTTCCTTAAGGGATCGAGTGAATCCCAAGGAAGAGATTATTACTAAGAGCTCTCCATTGATTGAAAAGAACATGGATAATTCTACTGCTGCTGTTAAGCCCTTGTTTTCTTTGGAGCCCTCTGCTGATGGTGTTATTTCAATTGAAGGTACACCTATGTGGAAATGCCAGGATTTCAAGGCCCCTGCATGTATCAAACAAAACAAAGTCATGCAATCGTAATGTTCAAATCCTGTTCTGATAACGGGTGGCGTTAATGATTGAAGTTAGTAGCTGAGGTGAGATTCGTGATTCTCTCTTTATAGGAAATTAGGAATGACTTTACTCCATTTATCTTTTTGCTCATTTCTGGTTTTTGTAATGAAGTTGAATTGACAGAATGTATATTTGAATGCTCAATTGCTTGCCTCTACGCTTTACCAGTAGTGCTTGCTGCACAAAATGATAGCTATATTTGAAGTTGAGATAAAGAGGAATGCAATAAATTTAGATGGTTCCTTGTTAATTTTTTGCATATTCATCCTGCTTTCTTGGATGATGCTAGATGTACTAAAACTTTAATGACCGTGGGATTGTTTTTTTTTCCAGCAGTTGATTCATTATTTGTTTTTCCTTTATCTATTTTCTTTATGGTTGTTCTCCGTCTTTTAAATTATGGATGTATGAGATTCTTTTTGTTGATTATTAGATGCATTATTGATGGAAACAGAAACACTCTCATAATCTAATGAGTTTAATGAAGGATATTAGTGAAACTGGCGTTGCGGAAAATTTTATACACCTACTAATCAATCAGCTAATAATGGCGCTTCTATTACAGATGATGATTGATCTTGTTAACAAAGGATTTGCCTTTTTTTTTTATCCTCGCTACCTTGTTGTAATTTTGATGAATTGAGAAATCTTTGTCTGGAGTTTGTCTTGGAACTGCTGACAGTTGCTAACCGAACTAATGCGCTGCTTCTTTTTTTTTTTTTTCTCTTGTGATCGGTTTTACTCAGAGACGTCGGTAATGGCATGTGTGCTACTCTGCTTCAGGCCATCTTGTGATTGTGAAATGTTTTTCTGCTTTACCAAAATTGGGATATTTTGTTAAAGAGTCTTGTCTATAGGTAGTGTAAGAGAAGGGGCCCGCCAATTGTCTGTGTAGGTCTCTTAATAGTTGAATGCAGTACATAAACTCCATGATGATTGAAGCAGTTTGTATCCGGGGAGGCTCTGGCTTCACCTTCATTGATACTCTTCCATTCCAAAGATGAAACAGGAGTAGATGAACCTTGTTATCAAAGCTTGAGTTTGGCTAAATTCTTAATTTTCTCGATTTTAAATATCATCTACGGACAAGCTTCCGTCGCAGTCGCGTGTCCGATATTGGAAAGGGATAGGATATGTCTTGGGTTTAGAAATTAGGGACACTTTCTCATAAGTGGACTTGTTCTTTATTCCAAAAGTGTGGGCCCCTGATCCTCTTTGCGGGTGAAAAGAATGGTTGGAGGCGGGTGTTGCACAATCGGGTGTGCCTTTTTTTGGGCTGGATGGAATAAGACCCCTTGTCATTTTCGATTTCCATCTGGAGCATATGGGCTGATCTGCAATCTCACCTTTGCATTGTATTTTCCAGGCAACTATTTTAAATGGAAAACATTGAGCTAGGATTTTCTTTTCGGCTTTGCATGAAACTCTCTAGTTGCTGATAAGAGAACGCAACCAATTAAAGTTAAAAAAAAAAAAAAAAAAACCTCTGTTTCACCGTTAAATGGATAAAAAAACTTTTGATAAAAGGTGTCATTAAAAGCAATGCCACTTATTGTAAATTGATGTATCATTCAGTCATAGAAGGCAGTAGAGTAGACTGACATGGAAGAAATATTTTCCCTTTATGGCCATAATTTTATCACTATTATTACAGTATAATCAGCCATGTACTCCTCCTACTTAACCCTTTTTCCGTTTTAATTTAATTTAATTTTTTTTTGCCAAAGAAGTTTAAAATAACATCAGTATCGCAAGTTTTGGCATAGAAAGTGGAAAAGTTTTCAATGGCAAAAAACGACAAAGCGTGTACATGTCAAAGCTTACTGATAATTAATGAACTTCATCGGAAAAGTATAAAGCTTGAAAACTGTCATTCAAACTAGATATTAATAGGTGACAGTTTGTATTTGAAAAATAGGTAGCCTATCCTGGCCCATGATAAAGATTAACCAGTATTCCTATCTAAGCGGGTTGCTCTTGCCAACCTATGAACTACAGCCCACAGCGAGACCAATGCTTTTTAAGTCTATTGATTGGTACTTGGCTTGGTATCAAGTAATCTTTGAATTTAAGCTCCTCCCAAATTTCACCCTTTTCCTTTTCAAGAATCGCAAGGTAGCCAAAAGCACAAATCATTGATCAGCCTGCAAGTTGATCTTCAATATCTCCCACTTGTACATGACATGATATCACCAAACACAAAAAAAAAGGGATTCAACACTTACACGTGAATCATAACTGATCAAAACTTTCTGCTGAATAGCAGGCAATTAATTGATTATGGTGTTACTGCTAATCATGATATGTAGGTATTAGTTAAAACATGTGAATAAACACACTATGCAACAAAAGTGGCACTATTTTCTGTCATCACAGTTAGACTTCCCTCAGCCCACGTCATTTCCTCACAATAGTAATTACTTTACATTTAGTTAATCAAAAAAATGGATCTTATTAAAAATGTCACAAACCAATAAAAAAAAACCATAATCAATAGTCGTTCAGGTGGGGGGAGGGACATGAAAATGATGCGGTTGCGCCGACATTTTTAATCCTTCTTCACTTGCCACCTTAAATCTGAAGGTTGCGCATTCCAGCATCCATGTCAGATTTACCATGCATCTCATTCTGACCAGAGCTCCTGAGATTGAGCCATGGATGTTGCAGACACTGCTGGGCAGTTGGTCGCTTCTCTGGTAAGAAATCAAGAAGAGGACAAAGAAACTCTACAAACTCACGAGCATCACTCTCAGAGAATTTGTATTTATTCACCAACAATCGATCAAGTGGCAAGAACTTCAGCCTCCGAATCCTCTTCAGATCCCCGTGCCTGTCAAAAAAATCCTTTGATCGAGCTCCTCCAATGGCAATCTGCTCACAGAAGCATACAACAAAATTTGCTATCAGAATAATTTATAAATAGGAAAGGACATTAATACAGAAATAATTTTACCTTTCGAGGCATCTTTCCAAGAAGTTCCATCATGAGAGCAAGGTGATCCTGGAAACAACCGAATGAACAATGTTATTCCCAGTGGTCTTTTCCTCTTTTTATCTACAAGGTCGTTATTACTATAGCAACCCATAAATAGAACAAACAAAAAATAGTTGGCATATTCATAATAAATGCTAATCAAAGAACAAAGAAGTGCCCCTACTAGAACCACGAGACACTTCTTATATATATATATATATATATATATATATATAATTTATTTGATTTGCCTTAAATAAAAACAACAGAATTATTATGATGCAGGCCCATCTTCTACTCAGCACATTCTTTTCTATTGCTTTTTCTGGCATGGCAAACAGAAGAAAAGAAAGCAAATCACAGCTATAGTGGCAGGAAGGATCAGAGAGGGAGGAGGATAAAAACTCTACTCTCTCAGCTGCAACGCATGTAGAATACCTAAACAAATAGGTGTAAGAACAAAAATGATCCTGACCAAGTATCATCTCAGTAAAATATAAAACTTCAAAGAATATCTTGTTTTCGTTATTTGCCTTAAGTCTCTATTCCTATTTCCTAACACGTACCACGCAAAAACTAGGAAAATGAAAAGGCAGTCAGCAAGGACTGTAAAGATATTTTGAAAGCGTGATACATATAACAGTTGTACCTCATCTTCACTATAACCTTGTCCGCTTTTAGGGGCAAACATCATCTCACCAGTAGCGAGCTCAAAGGCTGTGCAAGCAAATGACCACATATCAACGGAATAGGAATACCCAGCATTAAGTATGACCTCAGGAGCTCTATACTGCCTCGTCTGAATCTCTTCAGCAAATTGTTTGTCAGCCCAGCATGCATTTCCAAAGTCCACAACCTTGCACCTCATATCAATCCCATCAAGACATCTAGCAGATTTTGGAGCTGCTCCCGCCATTGAAGCTCTTCTAACAGATATATTAGCAACTGCCCTTCTTGCTCTCCTTTTCAATTTTTTCTCAATGATGTTCATGGTAGATCCACCATTTAGGGTGCCTCCTTCAGGCCTTTCAAGAATTGGAGTAAGATGAGATCTAACCGGATCCTTGGTAGGATCAATCGTGGAAAAGAGAAGAATATTTTCAGGTTTTAGGTCAGTATGGATTATACCAAGCTCCCTATGCAAGTAATCCAGACCTCTCAAAATGCATTTGCAGATCTCTCTAACTTTATTCAATTCAAGCCCTTTGTAACGGTTAAACCTGATTAATTGAAGCAAGCTATCACCAAGGAATTCAAGTACCATGCAAAGATGCTGCCCATTTGGGCCAGTGTGCTTAAAGTGGTCAATCAAGCGTACCACACACTTGGAATTTGAGGGGTCACCATCAGCAATTGATAAAAGGACCTCAATCTCATGAAGTGCTGCTTGTGCAAATTGTTGGGCGCTTTTCTGAATCTTTAGAGCAACATATTTCTGATTTAAAAAGGAAAAAAAAAAGCTTCAGATAATACAATCATGCTACTCCAGAAAATCTAAGGGATGTCCACTTAAATGTTCTTGTTGTTATATACATTCAACAAGTTTATCATTAATCATGAGGATCACTTCTAAGGGAAGTAAAATTCAGAATAAACAAAAATTAAAATGATTAAGACCCAGATCATAAAAGCATAAGATGATCATGAATTCAACTCGTCTCGTGATAAATACGATGGTGAAGAAAGAGTTAAAAAAAAAATAGAGATATAATAATAATAAATGGGAAAGAAAAACTTACAGAGGATTGAGTATCGTAAGCGAGCCATACAGTGGAGAACTGACCCCATCCAAGCTTCCTCTGGGCGATGTAACGACCGGCAGCGAAAGGATCGGCAATCCGCACGGCATGATATCCTCCTTTCCTGTAGGAGTCGATTCCCTCGTCATCTTCCTCCGACCCTGATGATGAAGAACACGACATCTGATTGGATCAACCTTTTCGTCCTCTCTCTCTCTCTTTCTGTTTTGAGGAAATTAATGAAAAAAAAAAAAACGGAATTTGTTTTCAGGTTTTTGATGGCTTTTATTTGGCGATTTTGTTGCCTTCAATTCCTTTTTAACTTTCCTTCATTTTCCTTTCCTTTCCTTTGTTGGGTATGTGTGTGTGTGTTTTTTGTTTAAATGTATTTCTATTTTGGGCGGGGGGAAGGTTAACTCGTGTGTGGTTTTGAATAGAAAGAATGCAAGGCATGCAACAGGTGCCTTGTGTTGTGGTATGGGTGCGCCTCCCCACCTTTTTTTCTTTTTCTTTTTTTTTCTGGGTTTTTAACTTTGAAAATTGACCATCCATTCCCATAACCATTTGAACTTATAAATAAAGTGAGGTGCGGGGATTCAGGAAATCACGGTTTTAGCCTCTCTTTCTTGGCTTCGCCACTATGACTATGAGTGTGGCCATGTGGGTGTGGGATGATGGAGATGTGGGTTTTGGGCGATGGGCGATTGGGCAGTTGGGTGATGGGGGCGAGGGAGGGTCAGGGTAGGTAGGTGATGCAGCGCTACTTTGTCTCAGTTTGGAGGACTTCGTTTCATCTGCCAGTGCAGTGCCACCACCCACCTTCCAAAACCAAAACCACGATTACCCCACTCCACTCCATCTCACCTCACCATGCTACTACGATTATTCAAATCGCTTGCAACTGAATTAAAAAACCCAATCAAATCTATCAAAACAAAACGACGTCGCTTGCCGCTTAATTAATTAGTTAAGCCATCAAATTTCCAAATCAATCAATGCCTAATTACTATCCGTCTTAAAACTTACGTGGCCAGCTTTGCTTTCTGGCTGGCTGATGCTCTTATTTATTGTTTTTTCTTTTTAAATTCTGATTTTCTCCGGTGCTAACAATTAAGAAAGGAAGCAGGTCACTCTCCTTGTTGTTGGCATCGTCCTTTCAAGTTTCGACTGTGGAACTGGATGATCTATGCTTTTGGATCCATTTCCCATCTGATTTTCTTTACGTTTTTTGTTTCCTCTAATCATGGATTTTAATTGAATTTCAAATTCCACCTTTGGCGGTGGCTGGATAAAGATTCCGACGCACTGCAAATTGATGAATGGCACCGCAAAACCATATTCCGAACAACACCGATCTGTTCGATGCTTATTTTAGGAAGGCTGATTTGGACGGCGATGGCCAGATCAGTGGAGACGAGGCTGTTGCCTTTCTTCAAGGCTCCCATTTGCCCAGAAACGTTCTCGCTCAGGTCTTTTCCCTCTTTCCTTTTCCATTTCTCCTACAAATGATTACTTAAACTTTCTTCTTTGGCATCTCCAGAGGCGTAGATCAGATTCCACTCTTTCATTCCGCCATTTTTAGACTCTTCCTCTTTAATTATGCTTAGGTGCTATTAACTATTGAAATTTTCGACTATATCAGATTCAGCTCTAATCAATCGGTTAACTGGTTATTGGTTATTTTCACTTCTTTTTTCGATTCAGTTGTTATTCCATTTGTTGCTTCTGGATGTTGGTTAATGTCCGGTGATTGAGATAAAGGGAGAACGAAGAACATGGAATTGACATATGCTTTACACTAAGCTTAACGATTCAATCTGATTTGAATTCGTAAATTTTGGTGATTTTGTCTTTCCTTAGAACTGTCGGAGATTGCTCAGATGAAATTGATGTTTAATTACTTTTTTCATTAAATATAAGCTCTGAAATATCTTGCAGATGGTGCAAGAGAAACTAAATAGTACAACCATTGCAGTAAAATCTTCTTTAGTTTGTATTAATATTGTGGATGATCCACTACTTAAGGCCTTTATCTTTGCTCTTCAACTTAAGTATCATTTTTGTTCAAATCTCATATGGAGCACATTTGAATGCTGTTCAGCAGTGTAATGCTTGGAAAGAACTGGTACACTAATACTTCTAGGGGTTCAGTAGATTGTTTTATATTGCTTTTGCTTTTGTGGAATTCTTGTATCTGTTTGGCTTAGTATGAGGAAACATATTTTTTTTGTTGCACTCAATCTGTTTGCAGGTCTGGATGCATGCTGACCAGAAGAAACTAGGTTATCTTGGTAGACAAGAATTTTATAATGCCCTTAAACTTGTAACTGTGGCACAAAGTAAGCGAGAGTTAACACCAGATATGGTAAAGGCTGCACTGGATGGCCCTGCTTCAGCTAAAATTCCTGCTCCTCAGATAAACCTTGCTGCTGCACCTACACCACAGTCTAATGTAGCAACACCAGGGACACCTGGCCTCGGCAATGTGGGTGTAAATCAGCAGTATTTCCAATCACAGCCAAACCAGGTCATGAGGCCAACCCACTCAATGCCTTCCAGTATTTCATCACAAACACAAAAAGTTCTTGCAGCACAAGGCATGCTGATGGGAAGTAACATGGTGGGTCCTCGTCTTCCAACTTCAAACTCCTCAACTAATTGGAAAAGTGGAAGCTCGGGTGGCCTCACAGCTGGTGTTCATAACCAAGGTATTGGTCCCTCGACAAGCCAAGATGGATTTGGACTGACATCTTCTGGTTTGACACCTCCTATGCAACCAGGACCGCTAGCAATCCCTGGGAAGATATCCTCTACCACTCTAAAACAGCAAGATTCGTCCATGCCATCCAGCCAGTTAGCAGCAAAGGATCCTAAAGCATTGGTGCTTTCAAGAAATGGGTTTCCCTCTCACTCCCTTTATGGTGATGTCTTCTCTGCAACTTCATCGCAATCAAAGCAAGCTTCTTTGGCAACGACAGCATCTGCAACTAGCTCAACTGTCTCAACAGCCTCAATTTCAGCTTCGGGGCCCCATACTCCTGTAAAGCCAAGCCTAACCGAGTCTTTCCAGAGTACACTTTCTCAACAACATTTGGGTGGTCAGTATCATCCAGGTCATCCAACAGGTAAACAGAACCAACAGGTTGCAGTTCAAGGCAGTGCTGCTTCTGGTTCAAATGGATATCCTGCTGGACCTGGGAACTTGGCTTCTAGTCAATCAACTCAGTCTCAGCCCCCGTGGCCAAAGATGACTCAATCTGATATACAAAAGTATACAAAAGTATTTGTACAAGTTGACACTGATAGAGATGGAAAAATTACTGGTGATCAAGCCCGCAATCTGTTCTTAAGCTGGAGGCTCCCAAGAGGTAGGCTATGAGTGGTTTATTGTCAGCTTTTGGTTTATCTACTGTTAGCTCAATTATGTTGGTCAAACATTTTTTTCTTTGAAATCTTATGGTGATAGCGTGTTAGATTATGCAATCTCTGCATGAATATAACTGGTGGATTACTAAGTTGCTTTTTTGGACAGCCAGTCATCATTTTATAAACTAGCTATACTTCTAAGAATGAGATTTTATTTTATTATTGTAACTGATCAATTGATATGACTTCAAAGTACTCTCAATAAATTACCTCTATTCTCAGCTAACTATTCTCTGAGTTTATGTGGAGTGAATGTCTCCTTCTGAAACGTTGAAACACATTAGTGTCTTGATGATTTTATGGCTGGTACTAACTACTCAAATGAACTCAAAACCTTGTTGAAACCGTGACAAAACATGCTAAAAAATGAAAAAGAAATTCAAGATAGTGACATCAAGGGAAAACAAGAGTTTATGTGAAGTAATAGGGTCAAAGCCAATAGGTTTGAGAGAAGCGGAGTTTGTGCAGTATTTTTTTCACCTGAAATTTCCTAAATGAAGAATAAAGAAATATTAAAAATTGCTTTGCATGATTTCTTAAACACATGCTAGGCAGGTAGGTGGTTGTGAAAATGATAAAAATTCTACTACTGATCTACGAAATGTAAATCCATATCATTGTTCTTTATCACAGTTAATTTTAAATGCCGAACTTTTGTATTCATTAAATATACAAGTGTTACACTAGGTTATATGTAATTTTAAGAAGGAAAAAATGGGAAAAGATAAAAAGAAGGCCAAAGTCATTAGAAGTTTGGTGAAATGAAATTAAATAGGATTTCTTTTCTGTTCAAATAGCTTTGGTCTCTCTTTCATTTCTAATAGTAATTTATAGAATTTTTAATTCTCTCTCTCTCTCTCTCTCTCTCTCTCTATATATATATATATATATATGTATTTGTATATATGTTCATTTTTTCTTCTAATTTGTTGTCTCCCTCATTCTAAAGATAACCTAATATCCTTGGTTTACATGAATAAATTTTTATTGTTGGAAATGTACTTGATTTAAGGTGTTCTTTGGCAAATCATTGAAAACATCAATCTTCAATGATTTGTTTTTTTTCATATGCATTGAGTTAGTTTTGAAACCGTTTAATAAAATATTTCCAAAACAAGTGTTGAAAAAGATACGTAGTTGAAACCTACTTAGTTCGTTTGGTCAATGCTATTTAAATTCTTTTTATGCCTTTTTCTTTCATTATTTTACTTGACCAACTTTTGTGGGTTCCTTTCATCATTCCCTTCTAAAATCTTATTAGTGGATGCAATTCTTTATAAAATCATGTATTTCTTATGCATTGATAAACCTTTTTGTGTTTCTTTTAGAAGGCGATTACTGTGCCACCTTATGACACGATGGTCATTTTGATATTACTTTTTGGTATTTCAGAGGTCTTAAAGCAGGTGTGGGACCTCTCTGATCAAGATAATGACAGCATGCTTTCTTTGAGAGAGTTTTGTACTGCTCTGTATTTGATCGAACGCTATAGAGAAGGTTGCCCTCTTCCTTCAGTGCTCCCAAATATTATTATATCTGATGGAACTCTATTGTCCACCTCAGGTCATCCTCCAGCTCAACATGGAAATGCAGCTTGGGGACCTGCTCATGGTATCGTTTTCTATTCTGTCGTATTTATGCAGTATTTTGCTTTTCCATACTTTTCTTCACGGATCATCTCCCTTTACCAAAATATCTCCAATAGGCTTCCAGCAACCACAAGTTATTAGTGCTTCACGGCCTCCTTTACCTTCTGCAAGGGTAAGGCCACAAATGCCAGTGCCGGTTTCTCAGACTGATACAGAGGTGCTGCCCACTCGGCCAAAGTCCAAGGTTCCAGTACTGGAAAAGAACCTTGTAGATCAACTTAGCCAAGAGGAGCAAGATTCTCTTAACTTAAAGTTCAAAGAGGCAACAGAAGCAAATAAAAAGGCACTTCATCTTTTTCTTTGTGACTTGCTATGTTATAGTATCATGCAAATGTGGAATTTATTCTAACAAACCCCTACAGCAACAACACACACACACGCTTCGACACCCACATCCTTTACCACTTTTGAGATGTTCTGTATTTAATTTCAATGACATTTTCTATTTTTATTCTTTGTTTTCCCCTATCAATGCTGTCGATGACTACAACTTGTGCTTAAGTCTGTCAAACTCAAGGTTGGATAGTGCATCTTCATTTTAACTTTTTGAGAGACCGTTAACTAACTGAGTCTTTACAGTTGCTTGTGAAATGTGATATAATATAAACCATTGTAATTTATTTCTGAGGCTCTATTTTCTCTGAAATGCCTGGGCTGTCTTTTCTGGAAATTAAATGACTCCAGCGTCACTCTTTTTCCTTTTTCTTTTGAAGGTTGAAGAACTGGAAAAGGAGATACAAGATTCAAAAGCTAAGACTGAATTCTTTCGTGCTAAGATGCAAGAACTTGTGAGTATGCTCCTTTTGTCTTTATGATTAGAAAACTGATTGCAAGGACCTTCATCATTCCAGCAATCCAGCTATGGTTGGCCCATATGGAATAACACAAATATTAATCTATAATATACTACTTTGCTAAAGACATATGAATGCCTTGGGTGGGAATTATCTTTGAACCATATTCATGTTAGCATGCATATCTTTTGGTGTCTTTGATGTTGGATCTTCAGACCATTAATTCTATGCCCCTTTCATTTCCATTTGTTGCCACTTGGCAATAGATATTGTATAAAAGCAGATGCGAAAATCGACTTAATGAGATAACAGAAAGAGTCTTTGCTGACAAACGAGAGGTACTTTGTTGTTTTTTTTCCTTGTTCCACAATTCAATTCTACTTTCAATATGAATTTTTGTTGTTAGGCAGCTGAATTTTCTGTGTTTCAGGTTGAAGTATTGGCAAAGAAATATGAAGAGAAATACAGGCAATCTGGAGATGTAGCATCTAGATTAACCATTGAGGAGTCCACATTTCGTGATATTCAGGTATTTAGGAATTTCTATGTTTTTGAGTGATAGCCCATGTGTGATTGGCTTCATAGGCATTCTTGAATTTCCTTGGGCTGAAACTTTTATTCTGCTTTGTTTTCATTAGAAATTTCTGTAAGACACTTAAGACTGACTTCAAGCACTTTCAGGAGAGGAAAATGGAATTATATCAGGCAGTTCTCAGACTAGAACAAGGAGACAATAAGGATGCTTCCGTCCAGGTATAATCTGATGATGATTAATTAGATTTAGTCATGGAGACTGTGAAACTTGTCTGTAAGATCATAGTTTCTGTTGGTTTGTGCAGGATCGTGCTAATCATATACAATCAGGTCTTGAGGAATTAGTGAAATCTGTTAATGAACGTTGCAAACAATATGGATTACGTGCTAAACCGACTTCACTGGTTGAGCTTCCATTCGGTATTATTTCCACTTAATATCTTTTTGTGTTTTATATATATATATGTATGTATGTATATATATTATCTGTAAGTCTGAGCTTTAATTGACCAATTTACCTCTTTCTGCCCATTCTATGATTGTTCCTGCCAAGAGAGTTCCTGCCTCTGTAAAGCGTTGTGATACAAATATAATCATGTCACATTTTTTTATTCACTTATAGCATTAATCTGTGTTTGGCTGAAAATGCTTGCAAGGTTTCTCTCAGTTTTCATTTTTAATTCATTAAATATCTTTAATTGGTTTTGTTTTCTGAACAGGACTACATTTTTTTTTTCCTTTTGAAGATTTTTACCGGCAAACTAATCTCGTGCATTTTTTATATAAGCATATCCTGAAAGATTTTTCAATTTATTGTCAACTTTTCTAAGGCTGGCAGCCAGGAATCCAAGAAGGTTCGGCTGATTGGGACGGAGACTGGGACAAGTTTGAAGACAAAGGTATGTCCCTGTAGGGCATTTGTATATTTTGATGTCCAACCTAGAGTGTTTGATGAACCGCATTTAATAATGGACTTTGCATGTTCTTAACATAATGTTACTCATGATGTATAGAATTAGATATGGTGCTTTGTTCTGAATATTTGTAATCTATGTACCATTCTGATGAATGATCACTTGATGCTCGTTTCAGAATTCTCATTTGTAAAGGAGCTCACTCTTGATGTACAAAATGTCATAGCCCCTCCAAAACCAAAATTTTCACCAGTTCAAAAAGAAACAGCTTCTGCAACTGCTGCTGATGCTAACGCAGATAATGTTCCCAATAGAAGTGAACGGACCCCTGAGAAAGACTTGGCAAATGACCAAAGTGAGGATAGCCTGGCAAAAAGTCCCTCTGGAAGTCCAGCTGTAAGTAGTACAGAAGATAAGCAATCTCAAGAATTCCAGGATTCGCATGTGACAAAAAATAGTGATGCTGATGGTTCTTCCCATTCTCAGAAGACAAGTGATCCTTATGAATCTCCCCATGTCAAGAAAACAGGTGTTGCTGATGGCTCACCTCTTGCTAAAGAATCCAGAAGGTGAGTTGTTCAGTTTGAAATTTTATGTAGTTCTCAAACCACTCTTCCTCCCTCTGTTTCTGCAAGCTGTGAATGTCCACATGATTGTACAGTAGGGGTTTGGGTTTTCTTCCCCCTTTTTCTTTCTTTAAGTCTGACATTTAGTTTAAGGTGTCTTGACTCGTTGGTATTTTACTTGTACAGTGATCAGGGTGGTGCTGAATCGGTTTTTTCTGAAAACAAGAGTTTCAATGAACCTAGCTGGGACAAATTTGATTCCCACCACACAGATTCAGTTTGGGGCTTTGACACTGTAAGTGGCAAGGTATGTGAGTTATAGCACTCATTCCAATTAGATTGCAGGAAGTCGAATCAAGCGATGGAACCTGTTTTCTCCATTTGAAGCATGGGTGTTCTTAGTTACTTTTATGTTTCAGTTTTCTACCGGAAATTAAAATTATGTTGACTTATGATTGAAAATTTTGCTCAGTCTTTTGGCCGAAACTGTATCCCCACAATTTTTATTTTTTTTTTGGTTTTAGTTTAGTATCTCAGGGGACCATTTCCTGTCAAATTAGTTTATCAAAGGAAACTTTATATTGTTGTTTGATCACTTTCATTGGATGTCAAAGTTTTATTATTTGTCTTGATTTCAATCTTTTTCCAAATGAATATTGTTTGCTTCTTGAAAAGATTTGTATTGAGAACTGCCAATTGGTCTAAAAAACACTTTCTTTGCAGGAGATGGATCCTGAGAAGCATGATGATGATAACTCTATATTTGGTCTTGGTGACTTCAATATAAAGCCCATAAGAACGCAATCCTCCCAAACAGAGAGCTTGTTCCCAGGGAAAGGCCCGTTTACTTTTGCAGATTCTGCTCCGAGCACCCCTGCCTACACAGGTGACATGTTCCATAGGAAGAACTCCTCTATTTTTGCAGATTCTGTTCCAAGCACCCCTGCTTATAAGGATAACATGTTCAAGGGGAAGAGCTCATCTATTGTTGCAGATTCTCTTCCTACCACTCCTGCCTATGCAGATAACATTTTCAAGGGGAAGAATTCAGCCATATTTGCAGACTCTGTTCCAAGCACTCCTGCCTATGTAGATAACTTGTTCAAGGGGCAAAGCTCATCTATATTTGATGATTCTGTTCCAAGCACCCCTGCTTATCATTATGGGAGCTCCCAGCTGAGGTTTAGTGAAGGATCGGAAGATCACTCATTTGACAGCTTCTCTAGGTTTGATTCGTTCAACGTGCAAGACAGTGGATTCTTTCAATCCCCTTCCCTCGATAGGTTTGATTCCATTCGCAGCTCAAGAGATTCTGATCATGGTTATGGGTTCCCCCCGTTGACTTACGATGGAGCTGACAGGGGGACACTCCAATCTCCACGACATTCGCTGGCAAGGTTTGATTCCATGCGAAGCACTACAGGCTTTGATCATGGTCATGAGTTCCCATCATTTGATGATACTGATCCATTTGGGTCAAATGGGCCATTTAAGACATCACTGGAGAGTCAGACTCCGAGGAGAGATTCTAATAAACGGAGTGCTTTTTAGTGACTTGAAAAAGATAAATGTAATTAAATCGGTTGTTTGTGTTATCATGTTAAGCCTTCTAGGTCAAGATTTTGCCCTCGTGTGTGGCGGCTCGATTCTTTCATTTATAGTATAATACACATATGGTAACTGATAATGAGTAATTTTGCGAATGTCTTTTCTTTCCTGTTTCATAACTTCGTTACACTGATTCATTTTGGGGATATATGTTGATGTGAAATAACTGATTTATGCAATTTTTCTCGCCAAATAGTTTAGTTTGTATCTGATATGGAAGTAAAATTTGTGTAAACTCGTTTCTAATGCAATGTAACTTGCGGGTGTTTTTTCGTTCACCAAATAGTATTCTTTCGTTCACATGCCAATTGCAAGTTGCAAACTTGCTTATTACAAACATTGGACTGGACGATAGGGTCAAGAGAATTTTGTCCATCCAACTTTCTAACCAGGCCAAGATGCACCCGGAGTACATCAAAATGACCTAATAAAAAAAGGAAGGAAAAAAAAAACGAAAAGAAAAAATCAGGCCTTGGACGCAAAAATCTCCGTAAGAGAAGACCAGGTTCCAGAGACTCCCATAATTACACCTAGAACCACAATGAGCGCATCCAAAATCAATCCATTCCATCCTAGCTCCTCCTTGAAAACCATCAAATGAAAGGAAGCAGGCAACACGAATCCCAGAGCACAGCAGATGCTACTGCCCACAAGTGACAAGAAATCTGCAAAATTGGGGACCAGCAGGGCCACCAAGCTCACTCCAAGAACCACTGCCCACCTCAGCCACAAGCAGTATCTAGAATCACAGAATCGCCTCTCCGCTACCTCGTAAACCGGGTTCATCATCAATGGGAAAGTAAAAAACAGGTTGATACAGAGAGCCAGCTGCACCAGAGTGCTCACTAACCCTGGTCCCAGGTTGGTAGTGATTATATCTTTGGTTTCTTCACCAAAAGCAAAGTATCCCAAAATTCCAAATGCTCCATACAGCAAAGAAATAAATGCCATGCAAAAGGCCAACACTTTCCCAAACTTGTCTTTGTATTTTGCCTCCAATTCCAATGGCAATATCATTCCTACTCCTTCAAAAGAATAAACAGCCACACCCAGGGCATAAAAGAATACAGAGAAACCACCAAAAGCCTTCAACACCGGCCTATTCTTCATGAAAAACAACACATCCTCCACCATCACCACTCCCACAGCTCCAAGATCTACCACATCAGCAAAGATACTCAAAGGTGCCAAATGGGTCAACGTTGCAATTGAATTCAAACCTAACTGGAATGGAAAACAAGCCCACAGATACAGAGTCTTCGGACTGAGCCCAAGAATACCTGTATGATTATCAGCATTAAAAACATAGGCTAAAGTGTTGGCAATAAAAATGAGGTAACTAACACAGAAGCCGGCTTGGGCAAGAACTATCATGATGTCAACTGCAAAGCGACCCAGGGGACCACAAACCACGAAGCCAAGATCACCGAAGGAGTTGATCTTGGAGAAGCCATGGAGGGACTCCAGCTTGCGGCGAGTAAAAACCAAAAGCATCATGCAGTGATAGGTTAGCAGAGCGACAGAGAAGAGCATAAGGGAGCCCATGAGCCAGCCTGTTTTTTTGAAGGTATAAGGAAGGCCGAGGACGCCTGCTCCAACTATAGCTATGAAGACGTTTGCAAAGGTCTTTGACTGGGAAGAGAGCTGGCGTGGTTGGCCCAACAGGGGGGTGTCTTCTCTTGGGAGGGCTGGCCCTTGTAGCACATGCGAGGATGAGCTTGCTTCCTTATCAAACCCCATATCTGGGTCCGATGTCCTATCTAGAATGATGTATGTTAGATTTTGAGGAAAAAGTAGCAGTATAAGATTCGGTATGTCGAGTGAAGTTGTTGCAGGCAGAGGCGTTTCTTTTTTTCTCCGACGGACGAGATGAGAGGTTTGATTTCTATCCAATATGGATAGATGGAATGTTGTTTCACTTGCTTCTTAGATAGAGACAGCCGCCTGCAGCTGCCGCTGCTAATTGAATCGACTGCAAGTTGATGGATTTTTGAGAGATCTAAATAGGAACTGATGCTATCATTCTTCAATCTGCACCTGCAATTTGAAAAGGAAGAAAGAGAGAAGTCCAGCATTATATAGTTGTAATCTTCAAAGCAGAAGCACGTACCTAAAGGCTAAAATAATCTAGGGAAGATTAAGATTTTTTTTTTTATTTCTTTTGTCGTTTTCATTGGCAGCTTCTTAAAGAAAAAAAAATTACAAACAGACAGCCAACTCAAAGGCACACAAAATGAAAGAGAAGATTATGTTAATGTTGTATAAGTTCTGTAACGTCAAAGGAGGGCGGATAAGCCGAGCAACCTATCTACAACTGTTGAAGGTGCAAGTAGACAAGTTAAACACGGCTAATGAAAAGGAAAAGCCACCTAAATTCACTTTCGGCTTGCCGCATTACCCTTTTGTTGGGAGTTTGTACAAGGTCCGTGTTGAGGCTTGAGCGGTTGAAATTTGAGCAGCAGGCCTGGACAGCCATCCACTTGGTGGACCATTTGATTGAGACTACTTTTGTCTTTCTTTGGATTCAATTCGTAATTTCATTGCCATCCGTACCTGCTACCCATTTTTATCTCTTTTTCCTCAGCTTTCCCTGGATTTTCTTGATAAGATAAGATTCATAATAAATTCTTAAAATATTTTGCTTTATACTTTCCAGTTTATTCTAGCTCATGTATGGGTGATCAAGAAGATGGATGGTTAATTTGAAAATTCTAGTTACATTAATGTAAGGTTGTAGAATATACAAATTCATAAGCACATTAGAACACCCTTTTAACCGGTTTGAATTTATCAAGTTGTTGTAGTAGAAGTACATAATAATATTGGTTTTATTTTTTGTTTCAAGCAGCGAGTGATATGTTGGTGCAATTTTTTGTGCATCCGAATAACAATAGACCAAGCACCAATTGTTTGTGAAGCCCATTGGAAGTTTAGCAGGGCTGCCTTCACTGATTTCTGGTCTAGTACGAGATGGGCAAATGCAATATGCTCATGGCTTGAGAGTTGGGACACCAATGGAAGATGAAGAAGACGAGGATAGGAGTCTTGAACGAAAGCTGGGCAATAATTATAGATGAAGTTGGGTCTCTGCTGATGACAAAGCTGAAAATCTCCAACTCCCACACCAAGCAAGTCGGAAGTCGAGCATGGGACTCACTCTGTGTCATATAGAGCCAGCCTTTCTCTTGACCTTATATTATATTAATACTACAAGTCCAATTTTGTAGTTTCAACACCGTCATTGTATTCAATTGCGCTGGCTGAACATGCAGAAATTCATTCAACGTGGAACGACAGTGTAGTAGACGAGTAGAATTTAATTTGAATTGTGGACGGTGTTTGATGATCAACTTCAAGTAGAAATTTGAAAATTGACCATTACATTTAGATTCAAACCAAATGACAAAAACTTATCCAGGTCATTGAACACCTTAATGCCCATAGAATTGGCAGTCCCAATTATGGACTTGCAAATACTCTCTCAAGGGACATGCACTGACAATAGGGATCCGACTGCTTAATCTTGGCAACATCGTAAATATGTCTGACGGACAACGTGGTGGCGATCAAGTGGCCTGCCCGGCTGCTTCAGCAATCGATGCCCGCCGCCTTCTTCAGGCAGCATGTGATGGATGGAGACTTCACAGTGAACTCGAAGGTATTGTCTTTGAAGGCGGTTATGGTGACGGCCATGGGCCTGTCGGCCCTGTACTTACTGGGTTCAGGCGTTCAAGATCTTTGCAGAAGGCCACCAGATTGAGCCGGTACTGACACAGGGCTGGACCCAGTGGGGGTGCGGGTCGTGCTCAGCTGCAACCGGGCGCCGGGTTGGGATCTCTTTGTGGGTGGACATACCTCTGATTTTTGCTCCGGTTTTACTTTAAGGGCTTAGGCCTTAGTATATTAGTTTAGCTGTGGGTTTGCTTTGGAGCTTAATTTTGACTTGAGTTAAAAGTGTGAGCAAAGCATGAATTGAGTTGGACCAGGCTTCTCCTTGTGAATTGGTGTGAGGGCTAAAATGAGGCCCATGTTTGATGCCATTGCCAAAGACATTGATGGATAGAGCAATACCATTATGAACTTGCTTCTACAGAAAATAATAAATGTATAGAAAGAAGAAAAACTATGGAGTGGAGTTGGATTTCCCTTGCACTCTCTCTCTCTCTCTCTCTCTCTCTTTATATGTATGAATAAAGATATGAATTTGTAGTTAAGTTTTGATTGGTTCAATCAGAGCAGAATGCTATACATATTAGCTTTACTCTTTTCCATTTTGGTGGAATACTTACTCTGGAGTTGCATATTCTTTATGAGTCTAATACTAATACTAAATAGTTACAAAGAAAAATAGAAGAAGAAGGTCCCTTGTACTCGCTCAAACTTGCTCATACTTTGAGCTTGCCCACTGAAAATCAAATCAAATCCTGAAACCAACATCAAAACTTGCTGAGGTTGCCCCAACCAAAATTCAGGCAACTTATTACCTGTTTCATACTACAACTCAAACATTACTGACTCAAAATCCAAAATATTAAAAAAAAAAAAAAGTACGAGATATCCAGGATTTAAGAAATCATCAACTCTTTCTATCCACAGCTAGCCGGAGGGAGAGACCAGTTATTCAGAAATAGACAATTCCGATGGTTTAAACTCCATTTTCTGTACAAGATAATAGACAATTCTGGCTCATGCGTTGTTCAAAACACCCTTGAGGAGATCCAGCCCTTCCGCTGATATGCTCCTCCTCTTATATGATCTAGGAATTTCAATTTTTGGAGGTGGGTCCGGAGAGAAACAGACCACAACAACAGTTAGATTATCACATGTGTTCCGTTGTAGTGCCTCCTTCACAAGTGCTCTTGAGCACCTTTCAGGATCATTATGCTGCATCAGCTCCTTCCGCACCATTGTTACAGCACATTGGCTACTCATCACATCCCAAAGGCCATCACAGCCCATTATTAAAAACTCATCTTCTTCTGTCAGCAAAATTTCTTCCAATTCTGGCTCGCAGCTTAAGGGGCTCTTTGAACCTTTAGAGCCCTTAATATGCCAGTCTCCAAGAGCACGTGCTACGGAAAGCTGGCCATTGAGGTACCCATCATATATGACACCACCTAGTTTCTCAATTCTTAATCTTTCAGATGTACAGTTGGGTTTGTGGTCTTTAGACAGCTCAATTGCTCTTCCCCTTTTACCCAATACAGCTCGAGAATCCCCGGCATTAGCAATAAGCATGGTCCTTACGGAAACAATCACAGGTAAATCATCTCACAGCCATAATTTAATAAACAAAAGGCAGCCATACGTTGCCATATCAACGTCAAACTGCAGAAGAATGAAGACCTATTTAAAATAAAGTACATGTTAGCATTAAGTTTCTTACCTTTCCAAAATGAGAGCAGTCAGAGCAGTGGTGCCAGAGGACCGATCGAGTGATTTAGCATCTGCAAGTGCATGATCAGCCTTCATGAAAGCACTCTTAACTGCCTTTTTTGTGGCAGTTGCAAAATTGGAGTCTTCAACAATAAAGTTGAGAATGTTCTTTCTGGTAAAGGATGCTGCATCAAGACCACCGTGTCCGTCAAATACCTATAAGAAAAACAGTACCTCAGCGCATTACATCAATGAACCGTTCTTTCTACGTCAAAATATGATCTACTGCAGGATAAATCTGACATTTTTATGCAAATGGTTTGTGAAACAGCCGTCCTGAAGTGACTAATACATATATAAACGATTCATTTGGCAATTGCAATTGCAGAATGAATTGATTTCATCTATTGTGCACCAGAAATGCTACTCATGAAACTGTTCCACATTCATGATGAAATTACAAAAGCACCGTCCCGAATATAAAAATATTCTAACCTAACAAAAGTTACACACCCCATAGAATGCTCCTGGGCAAGGGAAGTTTGCAGCCGAGCCAAGATATTGAAAGAGATTATCAACACATATAAACTCATCCTCCATGTACTGTTTTGGTCCTTTCTCAGAACAGCTTCCTGAACGAAATACAGGTAAAAAGCTAGAATTCTCACTTGATGGTGGTGACTTCGAGCCCACAGCAGCCTTATCTGATTCCTACACCAACGTCAAAAAGAGAACTATTTATACTAAATATGTTTTAAGACTTTATCTGCATCAGCTCAAGTGGCAATGGAATCCACTGGGGATGGTAAATGTTTTATTTTGAATTTTACCTCAAAGCCACCGTAGGATTGTGTAAACAGACACACAAGGGGAAGATCAAAAAGAGGCTAATAACTCAAAATGAATCCCATTTAGATACACATTTACAGGCTAAATTTGATTATACAGCTCAATTATTGGAAAGCAGCAAGACATTCAAACAGAAGCAATCTATAATCCATTATTTTGTTTGAGGATATAAATATCATTCTTAAACAGTGAAAAGAAAAGGGCTAGATTGGAATGCTGAAAGAAGAGAAAGGCTACGGTAACCTTAAACAAGAAAGAAAAGGCGGATAAGACTAACCCGTTCAATTAACCAAGCAGAGCTGGTGCAATGGCGCATAGCAGAGAGGTTTCTTGGAGGTTTGGCAGCATTGATTTGGCTCAAATTCCCCAATGTGTCATCATTTTCATCCTCCATTGAATTGAAAGTGCCCTTGAAGCTTCCACCTTCTAGTTTTGTTGTATGTGGAGATACATCTGTCGCTGGAGCCATTGATCCCCCCTCCAACACCCACCATAAGAGGAAAAAAGAATACTAACCCATTTTTTTCAAAGAAAAACGAGCACCAGATTGGGTAACAGACAGCACATATTTGGCATGAAACAACTGCCCAAACGGTGAAGCACTTGATCCGAAGATTCAATTAAGATTCAATTCACCCTAGACGTATGGTATCAAAAAAAAAAAAAACAGTGTTTTTGCAAGTTTGAAACTTTATTGGTTGGTGTGGGGAAGTAAAAGCAGACCCATTGCCAGGTTGGGTACACTCTGTCTCTTTATGTTATTATGAAGGAAGCTAGAGATTGAGACGGGAAGATCCAAGAAGACAAAAAAGCTTAGAATGTAAAAGAGGAAGAAGAAGAAGAAGAAGAAGAAATGCAAAACCAAAGCATGGTAGTAGGAAAGGGAAAGGGAGGACCACTTAGAGAGAGAAAAAAACACCAAGTCTGTTATATATGTTTATGGGATTCCAAGTTTTCCGCGCTATATTATAGGCAGCGCTTGAAAGGGGATTGGCTTTTTGACACGTGTCTTACTTCTCTATCGTTGACCTTTCCCTTGGCTTTGGCCTTGGCCTTGGATTTGATTAGTTTCATGATTCCATCATCAACCAACTGTCTCACCTCATACGTTTTCACATCCGATGAGTGATCCAACCAATAAGCTAAACTCTACAGATGAGATGAGATGAGACCAGCTGGGTTAAAATATCTTTCTTTCTTTTGGTTGTTGCGAATGCTAGTTTAGCTTGGCTAGGAAAGGAATTAGCATAGCATTAGAACGCAATGAGGCAAGTGAGCGTGAAGGTGAACTTTCAAAACTAGGGGGAAATCAATCCCCCTTGAAAAGAAAAGAAAAGAAGCAATCATGTCATGGCTTCATTTTTATCAAAAATAGGGAAAAAATGGATTAATCATGCATATATTATCATATATGCTGCGCCCGCATGGATGGATTAATTTGGAGTTCTTTAGAGAACCTTATATACAAAACAATAAGATGGTGAGAAAAATAATCAAAAAGGCATTAATTAAGCGGATTCCTCTAGCCTTCAGCCTTCATCGATAAATTCACAGAAATTAAATCGCCTATCAAGTTCAAGTGTGAATATGTCAGAGTCAGATCATGTCATTAATGGTGCCTATATATATATATATATATAACTGGCCAATGACGGCATTCCTATTAACCTGAATTAGTTAAATTGGATGTTGATTGATTGAACAACAAATTACAAAGTACGTGTGCACTCAGCAGCACTGTGCTGGACATGCAAGATATAGATTCTCCAGCGGCCAGAACTAATCCTTGGAGAGAGGAATGGAGTGACAACAAGATATTGACGTTCACTAGCCTCACCGATGTGTAATGATGGGAATAGCTCATCCGCAACCATTCAAACCAACTAAAGACAATCACTCAAAGATTCATTAATGATATACATAGATACATCCGTTGTTTTTGGCAGCAAGTATTGCCAGCTACGTATTCTTCTGTATCTGCTAAATTAAATTCCATTTGGTGTACTACACACTGATGTCGTATCCTGTTGAGTTCAGTTCGGTTCAGGCTTGAGATTTGATCAGATAGCAAAAGATGAAATGGAGAGGTTTCGATGGGTAACTACAGTAAAACATTCATGAAATACCTATAGACATTCATTCCTATAGATTCTGTCTCGTGCTACTATATATTTAGAAAACAAATACTAATGAAGATATATAAGAGTATATATAAAGTTGTACAGGAGTTTTAACCTCAGTAAGTTATTGGCATGGATTATTAATTGAGGAATTATATAATGCTTCAAGTCTGTCTGTCTGTCTGTCCCACTCCCACATTACCAAAAAGAGTGGTAGCCAGAAAGTTATAGGCTTATGGCTCTCAGTGCCCAGTGACTGATATTTGTTTTGTGTAAAAAAGCTAAGGATCCATCAAACAGTTAAAAGCAAGATTTAGT
>JBBYHM010000013.1:11721185-11732038 GCA_038381775.1 Adansonia rubrostipa
AGAATCTTGAATACAATACAGTATTATTAACTATTCAAAATCGTTAAAATCAAGAAAATTGCCTTAATACAGCTAGAATGCGAATGGCATTGAATTTTGATGCCTTAGGTTTATAACTAGGAAGAAGCCCTCGATCATTGGCTGCTTGACATTCTAGTCAATGAATCGATTAAAAAACAAAATAATCATACGATGTGGAACCCAAATTCCACCATAAACAGTTTGAAAATGATTAAACGCTGGGGGAGGGGGAAGGATTAAAGGGTTAATCAAGCTAAAAACAGCTTGCTCTATTCTTGTTTTTTTTTGCTTTAGTTTTGGATGGATCCGCCTGGCCTGCCATGGCAGCCTTCTACTGCAATAGTAGTAGTAGTAGTAGTAGAAACAAATTGAGAAGATAATAACACATAAACGCTTTGTTATTATTCCTTTCTTGACGAGTAAGATAAAATGAATACCTGCCACTCTTCAAAACCTTGCATACTTTCATGGTTCAATTTCTTGATGGCAACAATCATTCCAGAGCCAATCTTGGAGGGTGTTAAAGTTTTTTCATCCAACCAACCTTTGTAAACTCTACCAAAACCCCCTTCACCCAACAGTGTTTCACCTTTGAAGTTCTTGGTTGCAGTCTTCAGCTCTGCAAAAGTGAATACTTTCAACTGTGGTGTTTCCAGGATCTGTCCTTCAGGGCTAATTCTCTCCTCCACTATTTCACTGACTGCCTCTGAAAATTGACTCCTGCAATTGCTACCACTGCTGGTTGCTGAAAATTCTATGTTGTTGCTATTTGATGTGCCTACTGCAAATTCAGAAAAAAAAAAAAAAAGGAACAGTTAACTCAATTAATAGTCTTTGTGTATTCATGATCCAAAAGAGGAAAAAATTAGTTCTTACAAAACAAAATAAATTTAAAACCTCAAAAGAATTGAAGGAAGCCTTTGAAATTAAGAATAGTACAAATATATATATATATAAATAGCACGGTAAGATGAATTACCAGAGGGAGTAGGAATGTTGGTGGAGCTGTAATAGTGACCAGTATCTCGATCACAAGAAGATCCCCAGCAATTACCCATATCAACAACTCTTACCTCTCTTTGCGAAAGCCTATCTTGTTAACAAAAACAACAGTCTTTACTAGCAAAAACGCAATTAAAGCAAGGAAAAGATATAGAATATAAGTAAAGCAAGATAGTGGAAAAGTTGTGGGGTTCCAAGCTCTTTTTTTTTTTTTTTTATTCGAAGGCTTTTAGAATGGCCCCTCTTTTTTTTCCAGGCAGCTACAAGGAACCGACTTTCTTGCTTCCCTGACCCTCACCACCCCAAAAGATAAAACCTTTCTTGCTTCATTTTCATGGCTGTTTCAATATACACCTCAGATATATATATATATATATATATATATAGTGTCATTGATAGTACATAAAAAAAAGTAGTCGCCTTAATTGTTTTAATATTTGTATAAGACTATCAACGCTCTATAGCTTACCAATCATTGACGAACTCATTTACCCAACGTCATTCATGGAAATAGAGATGGTCAATGATTCCGAGTAAGTAGCAATTTACAGTCAGTACAAGACAACCGCGAGACTTGGAGTTTTGGCTTTACATCTGCCGGTCTAACATATTTTTTTACTGTACGCGTTTTGTCTCTATCTCTTTTCATACAGTGCAAAAAAATCTACTAGAAAGTATATCATTTTCTTTTACCAAACGTGCTTTGAAACCAAACATGTTCTTTTTTTTTTTCCTCGTATCTTCCTTTGGGTTGAAAAATACATACAAAAACAATAAGCAAAGTAAGCATGCGATCACGTTGTCACAGCTATACGTTAAATATAATTAAACTTCGTTTAGTTAGTAATAGTATCACACTATATTTCATTAGTTTTTGTTTGGAACATAAAAAATTTTCAATTTACTTAGCTATTAGTAATATAAATAATATACGTAGACTTTATATCAGCTGTCATGCGAGCCAGAAGAATGGATGCAAATTAAGGTGCTTATCATCAAAAACTTATTCAAATTAGTCTACTGATCTTCCAATGCAATTTTACAGAGGAAGAAACAAAGAAGAAGAAGAAGAAGAAGAAGAAGAAGAAGAAGGCTGTGGGAGGGAACATGAAAATGAAATGATTAATTGCTTGAGAAAATGAAACACATGGTTGGATGTTATTATGAACGTATGTTCTTCTGATAAAAGTTTCTAAAACATTATTTAAGGGTTTTTTTTTTAAAAAAACTAATATGCGTGTTTTCAAATAAGATTTTAGTGTTCATGGTTTAGTGTTTTTAGACAAAATATAAGTAGCAGTAGTTAATGTATTTCCATTTGAATGGAGGATCTAAAGGGAAGAAGTTAATGGTCAGCAAATTAAACATGCTCCGAAACTGAATCATTAATGATGCTAAACTTGGTAAGAGGATGTTTTAGCACATGTTAGAATCTAAGTGGGTTTTTTGAGTCAAATAATATTTGTGTAAAGTTTTGGTATTTGTAAAAGGAAGTAGGACAACCAACCCCAGAAGTCCTGGAACAAGAGGAAATTTTCGAGTGAGTGGACAGTGAGAGAGAGAATAAATGTTTAGGATTGTGGGTTTTGGGCATTCGGCTAAAGGATTGTGGCCCAAATATGTGGTCCAAAACTCACCAGAGTGTATCTAATCATCTTCCTTGAGCCGAATTACCTTACAAGGGGTTTTATGCTCCTTACTTCCTCCCTTTGTCAGTGAAGTCAGCTTATTACCAAAGGAAATTTGAATCATCTTTCTTCATCCAAATTAATAGTATAACTATACTGAGTTAAACGGTGGTCTATCTAATCTATTGGGTTAGGAACGTGGCACTAACTGTTTTAAGTTGCGCCATATGCATGCCGAGTTAATTTGCATAAATAATAATAATAAGTTGTTAACGGCTTTAAAGATCTGCATTCTGTCATCAGATCAGATCATATCAGGGATGGATACTAAACAGTAATAGGTAATTACAAAGCCAAGCCCATACCCACTATTCAAATACCCAATACCCAAGAATATCTTCGTTTCTCCTTTTCCTCGTTCCTCTGCCCCTGGATTTCTTTCTTCCCAACCCCTCTCCGTCTCTCCCTCTCTCTCTCTTAAAAAAAATAAAAGGAAAAAAAAAAACACCAAGCAAGTACCAATCCCGGGCGCATGAATGATACGAGGTATTCAATCTAAATTCAACCCCTTTTATTTCACTTTCTTCTTCTTAATTTCTTTCTATCTAAGCTTCTTTTCTATCTTCGCTTTATCTCTTCACCCTTTCCTTTGCTTGCATTGCTATAATGTAATTCTCTTTCCCTTTCATCAATCCAACCACTTTCTTTTTATTTTATTTTTATCTTTCTTCATCTCTCTCCTCTCGGATGATACCACCATCTATTCCAACAAAATCTCACCTGCCTATTCATTTTCATTGCATCGTCGTCATTATCATCATCATCATCATCATCGTCATCGTCATCATCATCATTTTTTTCTTCACTTTCTATCCGTTCTTTTCTTTTGTTTTTGCCTTATCTTCTGATACAACATAATCTGTATGTATGCAGGGTTTTCAAATTTTCTTTCTTTATGTCTTTTATAACAAATGAAACATCTTTCACTTCCCGATTTATCTATTCAAACCGATTCAATATATGTTACTTCTCAAATCCCATACTTTTTTTTCCTGCGATTTTAGGATTATATCTATTCCTTTGCCTTACTGTTCTCATTTTGTTCCGGGTTTAGCTTACTATTTAAAACTATGGTTATTGATGATGTTTTAGAGTGGACGTGACTGGAGCGGAGCGGTTGGGTTATCAGCCATGTAGATAATTGCTCCTGCTTTGGTGTTTTCTGAATTTCATAAATTGGAAAAGAATATTGATGGAGGCCAACATTTGCGACATCAATCACTTGGATGCAGACGTCCTTCTGCCGCCTCGGAAGCGCCTGCTTGCAGGATTTAAGAAACAGGCTTCAAATTCCAATGCTGTTTTAGATCAGCCTACACTCGCTTCTTCCTCTTCATCTCCTCCTTTACCCTCAACCTCGCCTTCGACTTCTACAAGCGATGTTAATACCCATCTTAATAATTTATTATTGGGTTCCCATTTCAATAACCCAAATCTTTCTCCTGAGGAGATTTTGGAGGCCTCGAGAGCAGCAGCTATTGCTGCTTCTAAGGCTGCAGAGACTGCCAGAGCCGCTGCAGAGGAGAAGGCTGCCATTGCAGCTAAAGCTGTCGCTGCTGCTAAGAGTGCTTTGGGTACGGTGGCAAGATTTTCTGAAGATACAGTTGGAAAGGCTAGATACCTCAAAAAGAACAAACTCAAGAAGCATGTCGCAGTTCAACTTTTATACAAAAAACACCAACCAATTGAGAATTTTAGGACAGATGAAGAGTTAGCGCGTAGATTGCACCAAGCAATCAACAAATCTCCAAGAATCTCCAAGAATTCACCAACTTCTGAATGCAGAGGTCATAAAAATAAAAGGCCCAAGAGCTTGCCAACTCTTGAGAAAACAAAGGTTTCTAATGGGGGTGTAGTATTGGGAGGTAGCCCAGCTTCTACATGCAATGGAGGTACTATAGCAGGCGAAATTGAATCTGAGGACTCCATTGAGGAGTCAGTTAAAGCAGAGGAAAGGGAGCCAAATACGAAAAATCTGGGCAATCAGAGTTGGGTAATGGTGAAGCAGAATCAAGTCATGCAAAGGAAAAAGCTTGTGAAGATGCGTGTTCTCTCAGCAGAAAGAGGGGAAGAGTGAAGCTAAGGAAGTTGCCCTTAAGCATTTGTTCCTTCAAGGATCGGGTGAATCCCAAGGAAGAGATGACTACTAAGAGCTCACTTTGACAGAAAAGAACATGGGTAATCCGACTGCTGCTGTTAAGCCCTTGTTTTCCCTGGAGCCCTCTGCTGATGGTGTTATTTTGATTTAAGGTACACCAGTGTGGAAATGCTAGGATTTCTAGGCCCTGGAATGTATCAAATAAAATGAAGTCATGCAATTATACTGTTCAAATCCTGTTCTTCTAATAGGTGGTTTCAATGATGATAGATTAGTAGCTGAGGTAGGATTCGTGATTCTCTTTTTATAGGAATGACTTTGCTCCATTTATCTTTTAGCTCATCTCTGGTTTTGTAATGAAGTTGAATTGACTTGTATATTTGAATAATCAATTGCTTGCCTCTACGCTCTAGTGCTTGCTGCATAAAATGACTGCAATATTTGAAGTTGAGATAAAGAGGAATGCAATAAATTTACTTGGTTCCTTTGTTGTTATTATTATTATTATTGTTATTATTTTTGCATATTCATCCTGCTTTCTGGGATGATGCTAGATGAACTAAAACTTTAAAGCCTTTGGTGTTGTTTTTTCAGCAGTTTATTCATTGTTTATTTCGCCTTTATATGTGTGTGTGTGTGTGTATATATATATATGTATATATTTTATGGATGTACTATTGATGGATGCAGAAAAAATTTCATAGTCTGAGTTCGTCTAAGGATATCTGCGAAGTTAATGTCCTAAAAAATAATATACCCCACGGCAATCGATCATCTAACAATGTTGTTTCGTTTACCAATAACGGTTGTTCATTCTCATCAACTAAGGATTTGGCTTTTTCTTTACTAACTGGCTGTAATTTGATGAATTGAGAAATCTTTCCATGGAGTTCATCGTTGACGTGCTGGCAGATGGCGTACTGTAGCACTTTGGTGCCTCACTTTGTGATTGGTTTCTTTTCAGAGAAAGAAGTGGCTTGTTTTTAATAGCATGCATGCATGCTAATACTACTCTTTTTCAGGCCATGCTCTGATTGTGAAATGTTTTTGAGCTTTGACAAAATTGCACAAGGATATGTGCCTAAAAGCCTTCCCTATAGCTATAGGTAAAGAAAGAGGAGCCCGTCAATTAGCTGTGAAGGTCTCTTAATTGTTGAATAAACTCCATGATTCAAGCGAGTTTGCATGGGAAGAGCCTTCGGCCCGTCTTCATACTCTTCCATTCCAAGACGAGACGAGACAAGACGAGCAGATGAACCTTGTTAAATCAAAGCTTAACCGCTGCCAAGCTAAATTCTAAATTTTCTTGGGGTTTCGTGAAGTCATCTGAGCCACATGCTTCCAAGTTGTAGCTGGAGCAAGTGGGTTGATCTGTAATGTCACATTCGCATTGTATTGTGTAGGAATTATTTTGATATATATCTATTTGGGTTGCTGGTTTGTCACTAATGAGCAAAGAAAGAAAGAAAGAAAAAATAATAATAATATAAACAAAGGATAAGGAAACTTTTAATATTTATTTGTGATAGCCTGTATAGGGTTGCCCTGTTTCTTAGCAGGAAACAGTTGTCCTGTTCTGTTGTTGGATCTTCTTAACAGCAAATCTGGAACCCAAGAAAGTAGGAACACATGATATGGGAAAAATCTTAAATTTTTTTTAACTCGGAGCCGCCACAATTGAAGGCAGATAGTAATGGATGTAGCACAAATTGTTAGAGCAGAAGGCAGGCAAGTATTCGTTTCTTGGTTTTCCGTCAATTCAATTGTTGATGTGTGTTTTAATGGCTGGCAAGGGATGGGACCAGTTCCACCTATCACTTCACCAAATCAAATGCGTAAAGGAAGACAATCGCCTAAACCAAGCAAAATGCATCCTGAAATAAAAACCTTCTTTAAAGTATCAAGGAAAGCAAGAGCATAAAGTTACAGATCAAAAAGGCTGTCTCAGCACAGATCAACTCAGGGTCCAGGAAGAGGATATCTTTTACCATTCATGCATTGCATTGCATTGCTTCGCTCCTCTCTTCTCTCCTGTCTTTGTCGTGCCAGTATATGCTCTTTTCTTTCTTGAGCTCCTTGGTATTCAGGCCCCACCGCTTCTCCAGTGATCGGTGCGGTGCAGCCGTTCAGAAGAAGAATATAATGGTACCTCTCAGTCTCAAAACAGTTCTAAAACGTTACTTCAATGACTAGGAACCCAAATTGCTACACTACTGTGTGCATGACAATGGCTAAATAGAAATCAATTTTTACTAGATCCACCACAGTTCACCTTTGAATTCCCTCTATGTTATTAGTTCAAGCCGCAGCCTCCATCCGTAGATACACTGTACTACCATAGTCCAGCCTCCTAGAGAAAATATTATTATTCGGACCTTGCTGGTGAGCTATCAAATACAAACAGCGGTGGGCTAAACGAATGGAAGTTGCAGCAGGTACTCGCAGTTGTTGGTCTGTTGGACAGCTAAACTCCAAAAGAGATGTCGAGAATCAGTCACAAGCTTAATAGGCAACAAAAGTTGAGTTTTTAAGCAGGTAGCCAGCCACCGGCCCCATAATATGTTAGAAATAGTATCCTTCTCCCCTGTAAGCTGAGGTTGAGACCACTGTTTTAGGGCACATTTGAATAAATGGTCAGATTAAAAAAATTGATAAAAGTAAAATTAATTACTATAGTGTGTAATTGAATATTATAGTGATAAGATTAAAATCAATGATGGATATGTGTTTAGATTTAATTGCAGCTGTGGTTGTGAGATGAATTATAGTGAAAAAATAAAATGATCATTTAAGATATTTAATTAAGATATGCATATTTATAATCATTATATGTTTGCACAAATTAAAACTTAACAAAATAATATTTAATTATTTATTATATTTTATTAATTTTTATAATATTTTAAAATTTTAAAATATTAGCATATTATTATATATTCAAAATATCATATATTTAATCATAATTTATTTATTAATTTATTTACATAAATATTTTAGTTTCATGTTTATCTTTATTTATAACTATTTATTTTTATATATTATTAATTATATATATAATTGTTTTATATAATTAATTAATTTATTATTATTATTATTATTAAATAAAAAAAGGGGTTAAAAAGCTTCCTTCCTCCACTAGAGCCTTCAAGGTCCAGTAGGATTTGATGCTATGGCACGGTCGAAATGCTTCCATTGCCCCATACTTTGTCATCCAAACAGATAACATCTCACCAGTTACACGCCTTACGAGACTAAATGCATCAAATCGAAACTTGGGCCAAATCCAAATGAGATCTTGGTCTCTTGAATGATATTGGTAGCAAGTAATATTTGACCCCAAACTCGAACCGTGAGGTAGCGAAAACCGCAAATCATTCATGCAGGTTGATCTTCAACACGGTAAAAGATTCAACACTTTGCAAGAGAATCATAATTGATCAAGACATTCAACAGAATAGCGAGGATAATTACTTAAACTATGGTGTTACTGTCAATCATAATATGTGATGTTAATTAAAGAATGTGAAGAAACACATTGTGTAACACAAGTGGCACTAGCCCATGTCATTTCCTCACAATAGTTATTACTTTACATTTAGTTAATCCTTAAATCAAAAAATAAGTTTTATTAAAAAATGTCACAAACCAAAAAAAAAAAAAAAAACACAATCGATACTCGTACAGGTGGAGGGAGGGACATGAAAATGATGCAGCTGTGCCGACATCTTTAATCCCTTCTTCACTTGCCCACTTTAAATCTTAAGTTTGCTGATTCCGACATCAACGTTAGATTGACCATGCGTCTCAGTCTGATCTGAGCTCCTGAGATTGAGCCATGGGTGTTGCAGACACTGCTGGGCAGTTGGTCGCTTCTCTGGTGAAAAATCGAGAAGAGGACAAAGAAACTCTGCAAACTCACGAGCATCACTCTCAGAGAATTTGAATTTATCCACCAACATTCGGTCAAGCGGCCAGAACTTCAGCCTCCGAATCCTCTTTAGATCCCCATGCCTGTCAAAAAAATCCTTTGATCGAGCTCCTCCAATGGCAATCTGCTCACAGAAGCATAAGAAGAAATGTGAATCAGAATAACTTTATAAATAGGAGAGGACATTAACAGAGAAATAATTTCACCTTTCGAGGCATCTTTCCAAGAAGTTCCATCATAAGAGCAAGGTGATCCTGAAAACAACCCAATGAAAAATGTTATTCCTATTGGTCCTTTATGAGGTCATGGTCATTAGTATAACAGCCTATAAATATAAGAAAACCAAAACAAAAAAAAAAAGGTTGGCATATTCATAATAAATGCTAATCAAAGAAAATAATTAAATCTATCTGACCATGAAGAGCAGCCATTCCTAGAACCATAAGACACCTCATATACATATAGATGATATATATATATATATAATTGATTTGATTTGCCTAATATAAAATAACAGGATTATTATGATGCAGGTCTGTGTGGGTGTGTTCTATTCAGCACAACCCTTTATATTGCCTTTTCCGGTTGTGACAACCAGAAGAGAAAAGAAAAAAAAAAAAAAGGCAATTCACACCATACCGGCAGGATCAAAGGGGAAGGAGGATAAAAACTCTACTCCCATAGCTAAAAAGAATGTAGAATATCTAAATAAAATAGGTGAAGAATTAAAAATGACCTGACCAGGCATCATCTCAGTGATAATAATAAAATGTCGAGAATATCTTGTTTCCAATATTTGCCTTACTCTCTATTCCTTATAAATACATAACACGCAAAAAAAAAAAAAATTGAGGAAAATGATAAGGAAGTCAGCATGTGTTGCAAAGATATTTCAAAAGCAAGATGCATAGAACAGTTGTACCTCGTCTTCACTAAATCCTTGTCCGTCTTTAGGGGCAAACATCATTTCCCCAGTAGCGAGCTCAAAGGCTGTGCAAGCAAATGACCACATATCAACAGAGAAGGAATACCCAGCACGAAGTATGACCTCAGGAGCTCTATACTGTCTCGTTTGTATTTCCTCTGCAAATTGTTTGTCAGCCGAACATGCATTTCCAAAGTCTACAACCTTGCACCTCATATCAATCCCATCTAAACATCTTGCAGATTTTGGAGCTTCTCCTCCCATAGAAGCTCTTCTAACAGATATATTAGCAACTGCTCTTCTTGCCCTCCTTTTCAATTTTTTCTCAATGATGTTCATGGTAGATCCTCCATTTAGAGTACCCCCCTCAGGCCTTTCAAGAATTGGAGTAAGAGAAGATCTAACCGGATCCTTGGCAGGATCAATGGTGGAAAAGAGAAGAATATTTTCAGGTTTTAGATCAGTGTGGATTATACCAAGTTCTCTATGCAAGTAATCCAGACCTGTCAAAATGCATTTGCATATCTCCCTAACTTTATTCAATTCAAGCCCTTTGTAGCGGTTAAACCTGATTAATCGAAGTAAGCTATCACCAAGGAATTCAAGGACCATGCAAAGATGTTGCCCATTTGGGCCAGTGTGCTTAAAGTGGTCAATCAGGCGTACCACACACTTGGAATTTGAGGGATCACCACCAGCAATAGATAAAAGGATTTCAATCTCATGAAGGGCAGCTTGAGCAAACTGTTGCGCGCTCTTCTGAATCTTTAGAGCAACATATTTCTGATTGAAAAAAAAAAAAAAAAAAGGGAAGAAGGAAGGTTTAGATGATAAAAGGGTGCAACTCCAGAAAATTCAGTTTATGATTGACGGGAAGTAAGAGAGAGAGAGAGAGAGAGAGAGAGAGACTACAAGCCTCCCTACTTTTTAAAGAGATTTTGCTATTGCAAACATGGTAAAACTCAGAAACTAGGAGGAAAAAAAGAGGAACAAGAAGAAGAAGAAGAAGGTTTTCATCATAATGAGTCAAAGGATACCCTTTGAAATAACGTTGCTATTGTTGTTCAATGATTATGCAACAAATGAATCCTCAATCATGGGAAAAATCTTTTACAAGGGCAAAGGTTTTGCAAACATAAAAACAACATTACTATTCAGATCAGTTATTTTTTTGGCTGTATTTTAGGAGAT
>JBBYHM010000013.1:11732138-11752652 GCA_038381775.1 Adansonia rubrostipa
AAGGGCAAAGGTTTTGCAAACATAAAAACAACATTACTATTCAGATCAGTTATTTTTTTGGCTGTATTTTAGGAGATAATTGCCAATCCCAGAAAAAGAGGAGAAGAAATGAAACGTATAAAATGTCGTAGGGATTCAAAAAAAAAAAAAAAAAAACCTTACTTAAAAAAGAAAGAGAGAAAACAGAATAGTAGTTCCGGAAAAGGAAATATAAAATAACCGTTAAACGGATGATCGATAAGGAAGTATGAAAAAATGATAGCTAAAGGTGAAGAAAGAAGGGGAAATGGGATTACAAAAGCGAAGATCTTTTGCAATTAAGGATCAGAATCAGAACGAACGAAATTAAATTGTGCTAAATGAATAACACCCAGATCATAAAAGCAGAAGAAAATTCCATCAATTCAAGCAATCAAGAATATTCATATTATATGAGGGTGAAGAAAGAAAGAGTAAAGAAATGCGAAAAGAAAGGACTTACAGAGGCTTGAGTATCGTAAGCGAGCCAGACGGTGGAGAACTGACCCCATCCCAGCTTCCTTTGGGCGATGTAACGACCACCAGCGAAGGGATCGCCGATCCGGACTGCATGATATCCTCCTTTCCTGTATGAGTCGATTCCCTCGTCATCTTCCTCCGATCCAGATGATGAAGAACACGACATATCCTCACTCTGATTCGATCAGCCTTTCCGTCCCTTTTTCTGTTTATGATCTTGTTGGATTTCGGAGATGTCGTCGTCTTGAATCTTGGAGAAGCCCCTGTTCCAAGGGAGACCCTGTTCTGTTTTATTTTTGTCTTCCGATTTGTTTGCTTTATTATTATTATTGTTATTTTTGCCTTTAGTTTTACTTTGCTTTTCTTTTGGTTGTTGTGTTGGGTGCTTTTTTAATTCGGGAGATTTGAGGGAGAGAGACAGAGAGTGAAGGAGAGTAAAAAATGTAAAATTGTATGGCTTTGAATAGAAAGAAAGTAGCCAATATATGCGAATTCAACAAGTGTGTTTTGCTTTGTGGCTCCCCACCTTTTTCTGCTTTGGCTTCTTAAACTTTGAAAATTGCCAATTTTAACTTGTAAGGTGGGGTGTTGTTCCAGGAATTCACGGTTCTAGCCTCTCTTACTTGGCAATGGCATTGGCATGGCTTGGCTTTGCTTCTAGTATTACTACTCTAACTTACTGATTGATGTAGATTTTTTAAGATGAAAATGAAAAATGAAGATGTGGGTTTGGACTTCAACTTGGACGACTTTCTTTACCACATAATTGATTCACTCATCAAGGCATCAACCAAAGAAACAAATCCAGCGCATTAATAAATGATTAAAAGAATCTAATATAATGTAGTAAGTAATTCGTCATTATATTTATACCATATTTGAATTCAACAGCAATGTTTTATGCACCAGGATTTAGCTTTCACAATGGTTACATCGTTTAATGAAAAGAAAAGAAAAGAAAAGAAAATTCATTTTCCTTCCGCTACATAAATTCCTTATCTTTGTTCTTCAACTTAAGCATCATTTATGTTCCAATCTCATATGACAATATTCAAGTGCCATCAGCAATGTTTACTTCTAGGGGTTCGGTAGATTGTTTCATATGTATCTCTTTGGTTTTTGGAGAAGTTTTGTACCTGTTTTGCTTTCTGAAGCTGTTAGTATGTGGAAACATAGTTTTGTTGCACTCAGTTCACTTTTTGTAGATATTGACACCAAAAATGGTAAATGCTGCACTGTTTGGCCCTGCAGCTAAGATTCCCGCACTCGCCAGATAAACCTTGTTGCTATACCTATACCATAATTTAAGGTAGCAAAACCAACTTCGCAGTCCAGGGGCACACCGTCAGTACCGTCCCAAATGGCCTCAAAGGGACACTGGTCTTGGCAATGTGAGTTTAAATCAGTAGTATGTCCAATCAAAACAAAACCGGGTTAGGAGGCCACCCCAAGCCATGCCTTCCAGCCCTTCATCACAAACACAACAAGTTCTTGCAGCACAAAGTCATATTTGCTGAGGAGAGGTAACAGGGTGGCTCCTCCTCTTCAAACTTCAAACTCCTCAACTAATTGGCAAAGTGGAATCTGGGGTGACCTAACAGCTAGTGTTAATCAACAAGTTTATGATCAAGGAATTGGTCCTAGTACAAGCCAAGATAGACTGGGACTGACGGCTTCAGGTTTGACACTTTCTATGCAACCAAGACCGCAAGTAACACCAGGGCCGATATTCTCTACTGTTCTAAAACAACAAGATTTATCCATACTGTCCAGCGTGCTAGCAGCAAAGGATCCAAAAGCAGTGGTGGTTTCAGGAAGTTTGTCTCTGACTCCCCCTTTTGATATGCCTTCTCCGCAACTTCATTGCAATCAAAACAATCTTCTTCAGTAACCACATCTTCCGCAACTACTTCAACTGTCTCAGTGGCCTCTATTCCAGCTTCTGGGCCCCATCCTTCTGCAAAGCCAAGCCCAGCTGAGTCTTTGCAAGTACACTTTTCTCAACAACCAGTGGGTGTTCAGTATCATCTAGGACGAGGTCATCCAACAGGAAACAGAACCAGCGGGTTGCAGTTGAGAGCAATGCCGCTTTCTAGTTCAACTGGATTTCCTGCTGATCCTTGATAATCAAAGATAATTGAGTTGGTGGATTTTGATTTTTTAGAGATCTAAATAGGAACTGATATTATCATTTTTCAATCAGCGATTAACAAACGGAGGAAAGAGAAAAGCTTCAGTAACTACTACTAGTAATTAGTAGCAGTATGCCAGTATTATATTCCAAGGAACAAAAATCCTGCAACTCACCTGTTTATTTAACTTTGAAAAGCAAAGCAAAGCAACCTGTCTAAAATAATCTTCTTTTATTCTTTTTGTTTCAAGCAAAGCGAAGCAATGTATCAAGATTTGTAGTAGAAATAACAAGTTACTTTATATTTCTTCTTTTTGTTTCAAGCAATGACCAATAGGCTGTGCAATTGTTTTTGAATTTGAATAACAATTGACCAAGCACCAAATCAAATGTCAGACTCAGAAAGAGTAAACTTTTCTGGTAAAGCTAGATCGATGACTCTTCCCAAAGAAAAGAATCCTCACCTTAACCTCTTTTCCTCATTTTCCTTTTATTCACCTATTCTCCTTCTAGTTCTATCAGCCATAAGCATAAAAAATTTGGCTTCTTGCTTCCTGAATCTCTTCAAAGTGCTCAATCAATATATTGATGATGAATCCTGAATGTCGTTCTAAATGAGTGGACTTGAGTCACTCATGGCCAATGCTTCAAATCTCAATAATCCACTCTAACAGGTTATTTACATGCAACATCTTCTTGCTCTCCAACCATTCTCTTTCTTGACTAAGACAGAGAAGGACTGAATTCCATGTCAAATCGTCAGGTATAATACTCTTTTGCAACATTTGCAGCAAAAGCATTATAGCTTTTTGAATATCCCCCATCCTACAAAAACCATCAATCAATGGACTATAACTTCCTCGATCAGGTTTGCAACCTCTTCCAACCATGTCCTCCATTAGCTTTAAAGCACTACCAAGTTTACCATGAGTGCATAACCCACTAATTATATCATTGAATGTTGATGCCACCGGAAAATAGCCACAGGCAACCATTTCATTCATCAGCTCAACTGCTTCTCGCATATACCCTTTTAGGCAATATCTACGAATTAAGCAATCATAAACAAGAACACTTGGAATGCCCCCTTGCTGGGTTATCTGATCACAAACTCTCTTTGCATCCTCAACCCTGCCCTCCCTACAAAACTCCAATATCTTTAATGTCCTATCAACAGCTCTAGGAAATAAAATTTGCATCTTGGAAAGGAACTCCAATGCTTCATCTAAATGGTTCTCTTTGTATAAACCATACAGCACACTATTATAAGGACTGACACATCCACCTGAACCACCTTTACTCTCCTCCATTTGCTCTAAAATCTTAAAGCCATCTTCCATTCTCCCTGCTGAGCACAGTCCTTTTATCAATGTATCATAAGTAACAAAGTTCCAACTGATCCCATCTGTCTTCATGTCACTGAACATATCCAGAGCTGAATCCAACATGTCAGACTCACAGAAACCAGAGATCAATATGTTGTATGTGTCAGCATTTGGGAGGCAGCCCTTACGCTCCATTTCCTTCAAAAGTCGCCGTGCGACTTTCAGCTTTGCTATTCTACAATAACCCTTTATCAAAGTATTATAAGCTACCACATCAACTACACCTCCCTTGCTCTCGACTTTCTCTAAAATCTCAAAGGCTTCATCTACACGACCCACATTGCAGAGGATTTTCAGAACCTTAGTGAGGGTGATGACATCCGGTACAAACCCCATGGTGAAGCTCTTCTCTAACAACACAAGAGCTTGAACTAAATTTTCTTCTTTACAATAAGCAGATATCAAGATATTAAAGGTAACAACATTAGGGCACTCCATTTCATTGATCAAGCTTCTGGCTCTCCCAACTTTGCCATTCTTACATAGAGCATGGATCAAAGTGTTATAAATTACAGTGTTTGGCTTTACAGGGCTAGACTTGATAAGCTGCAAAAGCTTAAAAGCATCGGCGATTCTATTAGTCAAGCAAAGACCTTTCATCAATATCCCAAAAGTGTAGTCATCACCTTGAACACCAGTTGACATCATCTTCTTCCTATAAAAGTGCCTAGCCAAATCAATATCTTCCTTAACAAGAACGTCAAGTATTGAATTGAAAATCTTCAAAGAAGGAGTGTTATTAAATCTCGAAGCTAAATCAATAACCTTGATGACATCCCGGATCATCCGGGCTCGTCCCAGGCCTCGAACAAGGGTGACAAAAGTATCTTCATCTGGGGGAACACCTAATGAGGTGGGCATTTCGTCGAGCAGTTCCTTGACAGTGATGAAACGGCGAAAAGCACAGAGCTTATGGATCAAAGCACGGTAGGTGGATTGAGAGTGGGTGAAATTCGGGAGCTTTGAAGCCCATTGGAAGGTTTGCAGGGCTGTTTCAGCTGAATTCTGGTCTAGTATGAGATGGGCAGTATGCTCATGACTTGGGACGCCCAGGGAAGATGAAGAAGAAGAAGAGGATAGAAGTCTTGAATGAAATCTAGGCAATGGTTTTAGATGAAAATGGGTTCCTAACGATGACAAAGCTGAACGTCTCCAACTCAAATGATATAGGAGATTCGTCATGGGAAGGACTCAATTTACCTCCGACTTGATGTATGAGAAAATGTCTCGTCTTTAGATCGATGCCTTACTCGCCTAAAAAGAAAAAAGTGCATTTAATTCGATTCAATGCAGACAATGATTCAAAGTCAAAACGACAGTAATAGGAGTTGCAATACTTCTTGTTTTTTTAATTTGAAAATTTGGATAGTGAGTTGATCAGCTTGTGTTGTAGTGTACCAGTTTTGTTAGTATCGTAGTGGGTTTGACTTTGATGGCACGGCAAAGTAAAACTAACGTTAGTCTCATCAAACAAAGAGATTGAGTTGAGCTCATGTCTGTTTGAAAGTAGCATATAAATCATCCATCCAAGTCCGACAACACATGTGTCGACTGTCGATCAAGGTTTCAAAGACAATGAAAACTACAGTTTAGCTTAGTTTGTGTCATTTTGTCAAGTATGTAATATGTAAAATTATCATCACATAATTCACTACTTTTTAAGTACTAGTAGAAGTGGTAATTATGATGGATCATGTATGCATGAACGCATCAAGATCATGATGGTTTTTGGCTTTACCTCCATGGATCAGATAGACCTTTTCACAAGCACTCTGTGTTTCCATTAACTTGGTACTAGTACTTTTTTTAATTTATTGTTACTTACTCCCACAAAACAAAGCCTAAATAAAACAACTTCGATCCGATGCCAATGCCATGCCCTTCTTTCTTTGTCTGAAATCCAACTCAGACAACAAATAAATGCCTTTATATATACATATTAACAAGAATAAAATAAACAACGTAAAAGAAGAGGACGAGCTCAAGTCAGAAAGCCGGAGGTGAGCCTTAGCAAAGCACTCTCTGCCCTTTGTAAACACTTGCTCCTCCTTCCACTTTGACTCGTTTCCCGTCTACATTGCTAATTTAATATACCCACTAGGCAGCCACTCTGGTCTCCGCCCATGGCTGCCGCCCTCGACTGCTGGTCTACCCCATCCACCTCCGACGACGACACAGTGGAGCAGGTTCTCATGCGGGACGACCACAGATCCGAGGAGGCATCTTCCTCCTCTTCTTCTGCCAAAATCGAACCGCCACCCGCCAGGCATAAACGATTTCACAGGCTCAGCAGGAACGTCTCTGAGGCCATCGCCTCCCTCAAGAACTCCCTTAACCTCGACTCCTCACGTGACCAGCCTCCTCCTTTTTCTCTCCATCCTGCTTCCTCCAAGGTCGAGACTTGCCGAAAACTTGTCTGGGGCACCGTTGTACGGAACTTGACTCAACTTTATCCTGGAAGTCAGTTGCCTGAGAAGCTTGTCTCCAATATTCGGCAGCATTATGATTCCTTGCCTCTCAGGTCGCCTTCTCTGTTCCTTGTTCGTACTCATTTTTGGGATACCAAAAATGCAAGAAATAGCAACACCAATTTACATATAGCTTCATTTCAGCATTAGTTCTTGGCTTTTAAACAGTTATAATCTGGGTTTCTCATTATTAATATTTTCTTGAAATGCTTAAAGTGACCTTGCGTTAATTATTGTTAAAACTTTCCTATTTCTTCTTCCTCAATTTTCTTTTTCGGTATTATGATTACAGTTATGCACAGGCGGGATTTGATATGAAAGAAGTCTTTCTACATATGAAATTGATAGAGCAGGCATCAGGGGATGATCAACCTGCTATATTAATTGAACGAGTGTCTGATGATGAGATACAAGGTTCTGTTTTCAAGCTCACATTTGCTTGTAACTGTTGCTTTTCTTGGTCTGCCATGTCTGCTGCTCTTGATACTGCTTCCATTTGTTGCAAGAAGATGCAGATATTTGAGAAGAAAAGCTTTACCCTTGGAATTTTTCTTCTCTTGGTTCAACCCGCCCAAGACAAGTTATTTAAGTCCCAGGTCGAGAATGCCCTCAAATCTGCTATCAAGAAGCCCAAATTGACCACTGTGAAGCTACCATTTGGGCTTTGTGGGTGTCAGGAGGAGAATACTAAAGGGAGAGACTTTGGGGAAATTGAAGAAGACCAAATTGAGCAGTCTCATAGAATTGAGATTGATAATCCAAGTGCAAAGATTCAGCTTCCAATGCCTCTACCCACTTCATCGATTGTTGTATCAGTTGATGAATGGCAAACCATTCAATCGGGTGGGGACGAGATTGGTAAATGGCTGTTGAACTCTGACAATCTTGAGTTTATTAATCAGATTGGACCCAACTCTTTTATAGGTGTTTACAAGGGTAAACGTGTTGGAATTGAAAAGCTCAAAGGATGTGACAAAGGGAATTCTTATGAGTTTGGACTTAGAAAAGATCTCTTAGAACTAATGATTTGTGGGCATAGGAACATTTTGAAGTTTTATGGTGTTTGTATTGATGAAAATAATGGGTTGTGCATCGTGACCAAGTTGATGGAAGGTGGATCAGTCCATGATTTGATGCTAAAGAACAAGAAGCTTCAGATTAAGGAGATAATGAGAATTGCAGCAGATGTTGCAGAAGGAGTCAAGTTTTTAAATGATCATGGCGTTGCATACAGAGACCTCAACACACAGAGGATTCTGCTAGATAAGCATGGTAATGCATGCTTAGGGGACATGGGTATTGTCACTGCTTACAAGAGTGTTGGCAGCGAGGCAATGGAGTATGAAACTTATGGTTACCGTTGGCTAGCTCCCGAGGTGTGTATCATCTTAATTACTGTTCTTTGATTAATATCATCACACCTCTTCCATGTTGATCATAGGCGCAAAAACTATATTCCCAACCCTGGTCATAGCTCATGGTAAATCAAATTCACCTAAGTAAACCTTCTCAACAGTCGATGTATGACTTACAGGCAATTCATATTGATTTTTGTTGCTTTTATAACGTTTTTAAGGTTCAATGTATGTGGTACAACTCTTTTTGATCAACCTAATCTTTGTTAAAAGGGACTTTATGTCACTTGTCCAATATCATTGTCTGGGCGTGCATAACATGTCTTAATGATTGTCTCTTGTTACCCTTAAATATGGTGTTAACCTTTATTTATGCACTCCTACATTCTCAATTAAGCAAAAGCATCACCACTGTTGAAGTGCCCACCATGTCTAACTGCGGAGACCACATATTGAAACTTTTTAATTTTAGCTTGATTTTAGTCCTTTCCATACCTAATCTCAAAGCCACTGTTTGACTGCTGTTTTGCCTAATTCATGTTGATATTATGATTATCTTTAAAGCAAAACTAGAGGAAATAATTAGTGATGCAATATTTTATTATTTCTGCCCTCTTTTTTTTGGCATGCGTGGCACCACATGGGGAGGGAGGGTTCTGTTGCTGAAAATTTATTTCAACTTTAACTGATTGATTCTCTTGCTACATGCAAGTTAGGTCTCTTTAACATGTTAAGATATTTGTCGCTTATACTTATTTGGACTTCAAATTCCAATAATTACTTTTGTTCGGCCGGCGTTTAATTTGTTGATGTTTTGGTGTAAAAATACATGATAATAAAACTGGGAACAGTTTCAATGCATTACGTCATGATATGATTTTTCAAAATACAATAACACCTCATCTGTTCATTGCCCCCCCCCCCCCCTTTTTTCTTCTTTTCTTGTTCCTGTTACAACTTACAGGAGCTGATCATTTTTTTGGCTCTTATATCTTTTTAAGTGCAGATCATTGCTGGGGACCCGGAGAATGTTACTGAGACATGGATGAGTAATTCCTATAGTTTTGGGATGGTGATTTGGGAGATGGTGACAGGTGAGGCTGCCTATTCTGCCTGTTCACCGGTGCAAGCAGCGGTAGGAATAGCTGCTTGTGGCCTAAGGCCTGATATACCTAAGGACTGCCCACAAATCCTCAAATCTCTGATGACCAAGTGCTGGAATAATTGTCCATCAAAGCGACCACAATTCTCCGAAATTTTATGCCTGTTGCTGCAGTCCAATAATCGATAGCAAACGCTCATAGGTAAAATATACTTAAAAAAATGATTGATGAAATGTAATCCTTCTATGTCTGTTATATTGGAGGCTTCTTAATTCTTATGATCTGTTGCTTGCTTCCTGCATGAACGTAGATTTGGAAGATCCTACAGCAGAAAAGAAGATATAACTAAATCTTTTCTCTTTCGCCAACCTAAGTGTATGTATCTTCTTTCTGTCACCATTTTGAAATCAATGGTTTTCATTTGGCGGACAAAGAAGAAAATTAAAGAAAAGAAGCAAATCATTACTGATTTCTGTGGAATGTCTTGCCAGTTGCTATCATATGTATGTTAAATCGGAGAGCATTTGTGATGGACTTGTGAGTGGTGGGATGAATTAAAGAAATTTTACCTTGCATGTTTTATGACAAGACATTTTTTGTTGGTTTTGCAAAAGGATAGGATTAATTGATTGCAAAAGGGGAAAGAGGAGGTTTTCTGAGACCTTTATGTGTCTACTGTTTTTGAGTAAATCAAGGAATAATTGCATCTTAAGTTATCTCATTTCTCACTGGTGGCTGGTTGAGGGACCCAAAAGTGGCCATCTTGTTCTTTTGTCTCAGAAAAGGTGAGATTCATCAAAAACCACCCAATGTTATCCTCTATGAGAAAACTAGTAGCATGGAATTCCACGTGGAAGTTGGTTATGATTTCCTATACGTCCCAATGATTTGAGATGATAATTAATAAGAAAAAAAACACATACACACACAAACACACTTTTTCAAGGGATATGCTGCATACCAGACATATTCGGTCTTGAACAAATTCATTGGTCATATCACAGATAAGCATTTTTGGTCCTCTCGAGTGCTAGTTGCTATTGGTGGAACACGCAACTCAAGAAACATACTGAATTTGGATTCTCAATTCTAAATCTGGGCTATGCAACAATTTCCTATTCTAATTTTGTTAGTTGTAGGAGTAGAAAAATTTGATGCCCTCTGGTTTTCCTGACCGAAATCATATCTTTATCTTCAACCGGGATTTTATGTTGACAGCCGAGTTTGGGGTCTCGAGACTCGTGCTCTTTTATCGTATTATTATTGCGATGAAGTGGTGGTTCAAACCCAGCCCGGCCCTATGTTTTGAGTCGATGTTGTTTCCTTACTGTTGGGTGTGACAAGAGTGTGAGGACGCGATTGATTGATTCTAATGAAGATCACTTGGACTTGGCTGCCTGCCTGCCTGGTGACTTACTGCTGCCTTGTGATGTCTGGACTGCATGCCTTTCACAGTAGTCATTCGTGCATCATGTTTATTTTGGTGCTTTATCCAAATGTTTCAAGTTTCCACTCAAACTTGGTTGTATTGGGGTAAAAAAAGTCCTTCCATGAATAACAGTTGAGAAGAGGTTATTTAGCTGCATTAGCAATAGCATTAGCAAGTTTCTTTTTGTTTATTAAATGGCAGAGTAGACACGTTATAGCATAACTGTAAATGTAGAAATGCCATGGCAGAAAGTGGAGAGGACGATGATGATGGAGCAATTGCCATAATCTCATATCTCAAAATATGGGATTACATTCCCTTACATTACATTTTATATTAGAAACGAAAGTCAAATATTACACTAACGAAAAACACATTTTAAAAATTAAAATCGTGGTTATTGCCAGCATTGCAATTTCCAGAGCATAGAAAGTAGCATACATTTGATTCACCCAATTGGTGGTGGCTGGCTGAAGCAGATATCACGGGTCAATACTCGAGCTGCTTTAAGTCTGTGAGCAGACACCTTCTCATGAGCTTTGTTCTTCAAATGGAACACGTACAAGCAACTGCCCATGAAGGGTCACCACAGCCGACGTTCGATGTGGGTCAATTCTCAAGGGCAAGCTCACAACCTAAGACCCACCAAAACAACTAGCATTTTAGGACCTCCTAATTAATTAATTAATTAATTAATAATTAATTACATAACCATGATAAATTACAAACATACCCTAAATAAAAGATAAGACAACAAAATACAGAGGAGGGGAGCAGTTGCATCACAGCGATAATAAAATTTAATTTGACTTAAAAATTTAGTAGAAGTTCTACAGTGTCTCAAACAGGAAACATGGATATCTTCAAATTATATTTTATACAATAAGAAATAAAAGAAACGATTTAACTTTAAAATCTCTCATTTGATTTAATGATTATTTAGATCAATTCACCCTCATGGCTTTGAAACTCACCGAAGAAAATAAAACGCAGCATACAAATATATTCATAACAGAAAATACACAATGGACAGTTCATTCTAGCTGTTATTAAAGGAATTAGATCAATAGTTTCACACCTAGAATACTTCATTCCCTAGCTTCTTGCCTACTACAGTACACACCTTTTTGAATGGTGTAACACCCCAAGGATTATCTGGATGCTCAGGATTGCCACTTATTACCAGGCGTCCTGCAGGATCAGATTGAACACGCACCTATAGTTGCAAGATAACCACATAAGAAAAACTTCATAGTAACAGGCAGAAATTTAGTATTAACTTCATCGCCCAAAAAAAAAAAAGGTTTAGCTAGGTTCATGGTTCCATGATCGAAATACATGAACAGTGACTTAAAGCTCTACAAATCACATCTCACATTCCGTAAAACCAAATGCTTAGTAAAGCTACAATTTTTAGGCCAATCTTCAAATTATGATCAACCCAAACCAATGCATTGTTTGTAGACGTTGGTTCTAACCATATGTCGTAAAATAAAATGAAAACCATAAATAGTTTTAGGGGTTTGTGTACTGACCTCGTCACGAAGAAGGCCTGGAACTAAAGCATAGACCTCAAAGCATGCTTTCTATAAAATTAAAACAAGTCAAACTTTCAAAAACTAGAAAATACATGTCATTTCTGGAGAGAAAGGGCATACAAACTCACACTTTTCTGCACATTGATCTTAACCCAATCTGCTGGAGGTCCAATATCAACCACTGCTGTCTCCACACTAGCCGTTTAAGAAAAAGAAATCAATATATTGCATCCAAAGAGGCTACACAAAATTAGTTCACCCCAAACAAATTGCTAAAGCTCATAGTCAAAACCCATAAAATATAAGATGGATCTTAACTGTGCCTTAGATACTTTGGTATGTGCAGCTTTGACAGCATCGTCCAAGTAAGGTGGTTTCTTACGTTTAAGCAAACCTGCATTAATACACAAGAAGCCAGCTTCATAAATCTTCATCTGCTTAAAACAGCCAGAAATAAAATCTGGTTAAAGAACATACCTAGGCTTTTAAGTTGTTTTGCACGCTTTTGCAGAGGAATAGAATTCTTATCCTACAAAAGGATAAATTGCAATATATCACAAACAAAAGATTACACATGAATATGCAATGGACGAGGAGAGGCACAGCTCTTCTTTTCCTCTCCCCCCCCCCCCACCCTCTTTTAAATGAATAGGAAAAAAAGAGGAGACAAATTGCAAGCTAAATTTGCACGCACACCTTAATTATTGGGTCACTGACTTCACCATTACGGTTATGGTGTTGTGAGTGCCAACCCTGCATAGCACGTGCAGCTGCATCCCTTCGTGCTCTACCTGATCCTGAAGCCTAATTACAAATAGCATCTTAAAGAATGTTGGAATGGACAAGAAAGTTAACCTCACAAACCTATTCTAATTAGAGATGTGAAATATAACAAGCTTTGGAAAGTATAAGCTAACATCACCACACAAATTTTAAGCAAATCAGGTTGGGAAAACAGGATTGCATGAAGTTAAACGCGTTTAACACACATAAACCCACCACAATCTAAATTCATGTCTTTTTTCTTTTTGAAATATGATAGTAGAAACATAATTCTTATTACCTGACTATCAATATTCATAGGCTCTGATTGAGAAGCAATAGGCATATTAAGCTCACCCCCGCATGTCCTATGCCTTTCATAATCAAGGAGTGCCTGAAGAAGCACAAAAACTATAAACAAAAATACAGCATGAAATAAGAGCTGTCTCAGGTAAATGAAGGAAACAAGGCATAAAACCCAGTTTTGCGTAGAATATACATGAATCACAAAGTAAACTACTGAGCCACACAGCCATTTATTACATAGCATAAGAGGCCAAGCTCTGTCACCAATGAGGCATTCTATTTGATGTACCAGAATGGCAATAGGAAGGCATTGAAAGAAACCTGAATTTCTTGTTTGCCAAAATATATATATTTTTAAGCAAATTAATTCGCATGGTATAGAGAGCATGAAGCTAGCCATGTCTGAAGGATAACAAAAACAAAATCAGATGCAAGACTATATACCTAAGCAGGCATGATTCATAATGGAAAATACCTTCTCATAGAAACCACGAAATGTCCATGAAACAGTGGTACAGGTCCTGCATAGATCAAAACAGAAAGGACATAAATATCATTGATCCTTTGAGGAAGAGGGGACTTAAAATAGCAAATATAACATTTTTACTCCATAATGAGCAACATTTGCCTTAAGAACTACAGTTCACAAATGATTTTTAATCATAATTGATTGAACCACGTTAGTAATTTCTTAAATAAGGAGATTTGCATATGCAAGCTAAAATAATAATGTCTCACAGGTGGAATTTAAATGGATGACTCATAAATGTTTGCAATTTAATTGGTCAAAACTGAAGTTCATCTCTAAATTATTTTTATTTAATTTAAAGATAAATTGGATGACTTATAGATGAACTCTCATTGGTCAGACTATAAATTTAAGAATTTTGATTGACCAAACCAAGTGTAAACATTTAATTGATCATAAAATTAATTAGCTATAATGTTTATCGCATCTGATGTCATCAATTTCACATGGTTATTATCTATTTATCAATTGAAAATTCTTTAATTAAACAATTAAAAGAAATTTCAATAGACATATGGCAATTCGCAATCGGTAAAAATTTTTCTACTACACTCACTTTGGAGGCTTGAAAGATTCTCCCACTTGCCGCCACAATTTGCATGAAGTTACCTATACATGGTCAAAAAGAGGTTTATATCACATTTCCAACAGAAAGAAATGCATATAAAGAGTTCCATTACAAAATATAGTCATCAGAGCAATCCATATTCCACAGAAGAAACGGTGACATGATACATAAATTACTTAATATTCTTAAAAACTATATATGTGTGTGTGTGTGTGTGTGTGTGTGTGTGAGAGAGAGAGAGAGAGAGAGAGAGAGAGAGAGAGAGAGAGAGGGAGAGTCCACAGAGGATTTAGCTCAGAATGAAGATATTTTACAACAAGCGTGCTGAAATTTCTCTATGACTTTATAATCAAATATAAGTTCTCAAAAGACAAAAACTTCATTTGTTGAAATGTCATATTTGTGAGTAATTCAGAAATCTAACATAAATCAATAAAGACTTTGCATAAGTATGGGAGCAAATGTAAGGTTACAGAAGAGACAGTTCTATTCAGAAGGATTTACACCCAAATAAAGCAGCAATAATAGACTAGCAGTCCACTAAAACAACATATTGTTAAAAAGGTATGCTTGATTACCTTCCTGGCAATTTCTATACAAAATGCCAAACAAGATAAAAACAAGAAAGAAGGGGGGGGGGGGGATGGATTGGAGCCAAGGCTATATATTTCAAGAACAAGGTAAAATAAATTTATCCCACTTGAAATTACTAAAAATATGGCAATGGCCAACTCCAACCATACCACATTCCTTAACTTGGATACCTTAAAACCATAATGCATGTGAAAAGTATAAAACTTAATTTAAATCAAGGCAAAACATGACATACCTTGTCATAGCCACCCAATTTAGTAACAGCTCTCCACAACCTTATCCCCATAAAGGGTGAATAAATGTCAGTCAAATTGAAATATCCCAACCCATCATAGCTGCAAATAGAAAACAATATGCAAGTACCAATAAACTTACTTAAGGCAATTGATCCCTTCACCATAAAATTTAGGAGGCTTAAATTCCACGCCTCTCTCTTTGAAGAAAACTTCCAGCTGCTTCATGAAGACCGATTGCTCCTCTTCTGTTCCTGACTCATTCCCATCAGAAAAATGAATGTCATCCAAGAGAAATGACAACTCAGAATTGCTGTTCCCTTTAACAGGGGGTGTAGGTAAGTCCAGTTTATTGACCCCATTCTTCAAATCTCCCCCCTTCTCCTTCACCATTTTCATTTCAGAAAGAGATGCACAAGGTGTACACAGTTCAGGTTCATTAGGGCATGGGGGTATGGGCTCACCAGCAGAATTAGTTGTACTTTCAGGAAATGCGGAAGAAGTTTCAGTTTTGGCATTTGCAGTGAGATTAGAAGGTGAGACAGAGGAGCTTTCAGTTTTAACATCAGTTGCAGCTTCAGCAGTTTGAATAGGATTGGAGGAATGAGGAGAGTCACTTTTAGCATCCATGGGGGCCTTGCACTCGGAAATAGCAGAAGACTCAGATTTCACAGTACTTGGGACTTGTGTAGCAGGGTTCAGTGAAGGTTGATCATTGCAGACAGGAATTAAGCTTTGAGAATGGTCAGGTGGGGCTGAAAGTGGTTGCATGTTGTTATCAGCATTCCCAGTGGGAGAGGTTATGGGGTTAGCCTCCAACTCCAAGGGCACAGAGGAAGGAGAATAAGGATGCTTCTGAAGGTGCGGATTAACAGGATGCCGTCCCTCATTCATGTCGGAAGCCCTTGGAACAGCTAATTCAGCGTCCTTGCTCTCATTTTCCTTGGCATCACTTATCTTGGATCCCATTGATGAAAGGTTGAAGCTCCTACATATCCATATTATATTTAGTTCAATTCAAGGTTCTCTTTGAGAAAAGAAATGTGAATTAGCAACTAAGCACTAGGAAGCAAATCACTTGATTTACCAGAGCGCAAAATATTGATTAGGTGACGCCAACAATCCCTAGCAAGAAACTGAAATTGGGAATGACCACTAAAGGATAGTGAAAAGCCTCAACTTTAGCTTGGTATCTTTAATTGATTCTATTATATAAAATTTAAAAGGTGAAGAATGAATCAAAAGAAGTAAATAATCTTTACGATTCTATTGCATAAAGGGGGGAAAAATGCAATTATTAAAGAAGAAAATAACAACCAAGGAAGAAAGAGAAACTTACCTGCTTTCGAGATGAATAAGAACGAATGCCGAACCCTAATCTAATTAAACCCTAAAATATCCTACCTAATATAATATATATTCTTTTTTCAGCAGAGCTTCAATTCAATATCAAAGTCGAAACGAAACACAAAGACAAACAGAAGAACCACACCCCCACCCCACCCCCCCGAGTTTTCTTCTTCAATTGTTCTTCACTACTACTAGACTGGAACTAGAGTTAGAAAATTGTTTTATCACGCATTTCTTCAGTTCAGAAAGCGTTCCTTCTCTCTTTTTACCCGAAAGGAATTTCATCCCAGCTAAATTCAGTTTTTATCTCAATTAGAAAAATTAACAGACGACCATAATTATGTAATACCCACGCGTTGACCTAGCGGTAGACCTGGTCGATTACTGTTATTCGTTAAAATTTTTAAAAAATTTAAGTAAAAGATGTTAAGTTTAAAAAATTAGGTTTAATTAAAAAATAGTTATATTTTGATTCAAAATTTTAAAGCATGAGTTTAGTCTATTTTATTATTATTTTATATAAATATTTTATATTTTATGATATAAATAATATATATAATATTATAATGTAAATTTTAAAAATTAGATTAAATTATTTATATTTACAAACTAAATAAAAAATTATCATTAATAAAGATTAAATTTAAAAATATATATTTTTTAAAAAATAAATTATAAAAAAATATAATATAAGTGAGCCTAAACAAGCTTAGATTATCTATTTATAAAAATGGACATGTTTGAGTAAAATTTAAAGACTATATTTTAGGACAGGTCGAGCTTGGACAAATATATTTGATGTTAATATTATATTCAAACCTAACCCGAATCTGACCAACTCGACCCATGAGCAAATCTACCTTACGAGGAAGTTTTAAAAAAATTGCAATTTTTTTTATAATTGATATGAACAAAAATTAGGTAGGAAATAATTATATGTCAACATTACTTTTTTTATTTATGTTTAATATTTAAATATTTATTACATACTAATATTTATTTAAATTATAAAAAAATTTTAAATTTTAAATTGTAAAATATGATTTTAAAATTCGATTAAAATATCTGAGTTACTTGAAAAAAAATTCGATTCAATTATTATAATTCTTATATAATTAGATTCGATCAACAATAAAAAAATTAAAAAAAATTTAATTTAATTAATAAAATTTTAATTAATCGATTTTTGTGAGCGTTAAGTACATAACCGTTCATCCTTTTGAGTGCAACTTAAGATTAATATTTAAGATTTAGCAAATTAACTTGATCACCTGAAAGATAGATTCTTTAATCAATTCAAGCTCGAAAGTAATGAAAACAAAAATCGATAATATTTAATCTTACATACTTAATCAGCTATGTAGCTGATTTAAATAATATAACCCTCTTAAAGGTAAACTAGAAGGCTAAAAACAAGTATGAAATCATTGAAAATGATGCACACTAAGTACCTAGCTTTAGAAAGATTCGAAGTCAATAATTTTTTAATAAAGAGTTTATTGAATATTAAAATGCATCAAATAAAAGTTTGGGTAATACATCAAAAATTTTAGAGCAAATAAAAATATTTGCAACAATAAATGTAAATAAATAAAATTCAACATGAACTTTGGTCCAAAAAAATGCTAATTCAATCAACTTAAATACTAATAACTTTGATATCTGGTCGTCATAACATAAAACTCCATAAGATCTTACCAAGCAGGTTAAATAATTGCATTTAAATTTAATGATCAAGATGATTAAACATTAAAACAGTTCAATTTCTTGCACAAATAACAATTATTTGTTCGTAGGGTTACAAAAAAACTGATTCATCGATAGAGCGTAGATTTATATACTACTAGTTATCAAATTAAAGGTCAATTAGGCAGAGGGCCGGTGATCCAACTTTGGAAGATTAAGGGTCAAAGAGGGATAGAGAACTATTGTTGATCCATCCATCCGAGACATCTATTGATCTATTGATGGTCTTTATCTCCATGGATTTAAATAATAGACGTAATGAGACATCATTATTATTATTTTGCGATTTTACCCTTTTCTTTAATAATTCTGATTGCAACCATGATAGCCGTGACATAAGAATTTAAATCCATGTTTAGTTGTTTATCTCTTCTCTTTCTTTGTAACTGCTATTAGTTGTCCTCGCCATGCCTGTGATCTATACCTAGATTCTGGACATATACATTTACAAGACGGTTTCGACCAACTAACTCAAAACAAACACCATTTTCCAGCATCCAATTTTTAATAGAGACTCAGAAATTTAATGCGCCAGTGCTTGTTTCTTATACCAAAAGTAGATAGCCCTAATCATCAGTTTCCCACCCTGCCACCATGATCTCTATCGAAGGGCTTAAGCAAACCGTAAGTAATTGCCATCGCAATCCACCCTCCGACCAGAACTCTCGCTGCTGATACCCTAACTGGTGAGCCACCAAGATAAGCTCCTAAACACCCGAAGACAGCAAGAGCTATAGATGAAACCCTTGCAATCACCACAATCCGAGTAACATGTCGTGTAATAAAAGCAGCGGATGCCAGGGGAACAACTGACCCGCATAAAAATGCCAAAGCCGATGCAGCAGCGGCCTTATACGGGTTAGGCAGTGCTTCTTCCTTGTCATGATCTTGCACCAAATTTTCGGTCATCACTTTTATTATAGGAGACCCACCAGGAGACAGAACTTGAGGCAATTTTGGCTCAAGAACTATGACCGAAGGAGACATTTTTTCTGTTGGCTCGGGGGTCAGGTTCTTGCATGGCGCATTCTTTATCATATCAAGCTTCGTGACACAATCATGTTGCATGCCTACGTCAGTTTTTGAAGTTGCCTGTTCAATATCTCTTTGGGTTGAAACTGAAACAAACTCGCCGACAGCCATGCTCCAAGCACCTGCAAGTGCTCCAGCTAGTCCAGAGAGGATCATGGACCATCTATCATCATCTTTTGCTGCACCAATGCCAAGCATTAGGGATGCGGTCGAAAGCAACCCATCATTGGCTCCTAGAATGGATGCTCGAAGCCATTGAGCTCGTTTCAGAAGTTCCATCCGCTGACAGGTTTCATCAGCTACGGGAGTAGTTTGCTCACAACATGATTCAACTGTCAGATCGGAAGCCATGAGAAGAGTTATTTTGAATAAATCCCAATATGTAGCTGTAAGAGTTGGAGTGTGGCTTCCAATGTTGAGACACACTCAGAGCACGTGGAGATATATATATTGATAGACATGGATCTTAAAAATGGGGGATTACATTCCTACATAGTAGGGTTTCATAGGGTGTAGAGATTCTTAGGTGGTGCCGTGAAAGATTACAAACAGGGGGAGAACTCGGACGTTGGGGTCGATAAGATTCCGTTGTCTACCACGCCACCTATATCACATAGATCCTACAATACTACCATTTTCGGCTTCTGTTGCAAAATTGAAAGATTGTTTTTCAGTATTTATACTCATAATTTAGCCGTCCTTGAAACATTGTTTGATAAGCTCACCCTCGTTCCTATCTACCTTAAGATGCTTGCCTAAGTAGATAACTTCAGTTTTGTTTTTTGCGCTTCTAATTTTTTTACTTAAGCACAACTTCACTACCTAAAATAAAAACATCTACATTAAGCTCTTATCCATAGACCTGTTCACTGACTCATAAACCGTTGAGTTTGGATATGAAATTCTTAATTCGAGATTGTATGACATGAAACAAATTATTATTTAAATAATAAAAATATTTTTATTTAAATTTAATTATAAATATTAATAAAATTTTTAATATTATTTTAAATAATAAAATGAGTTTCAGAATTAGCTTGACTGCAGTTTAGGCAAGGAAGTAATAAACGTTCCAAGCCAAGGACAAGACCTTGTACAAGAAAGAACTAATTCACCACAAAATCTCGTGAAAACTCCTTGTTGTGCTGAATCAACCAAAAGAAGTAATCTGCCACTGCCAGAGACTTGAAACAGGTTGGCATATACCGCACTTCTCCAAGGACAAGACCTAACTTACCCCCTACAAACCTCCTGGCCTGAGCATCCCCTAGCGGCTGGAGAGACATGACTCTGATGATATTTATGGTCTCATCATTATTTTTATTATTTTGAGAGAATGGATTTTTATGTTTCATCTTTTGAACTTGAATGCTATATCTATGGTTTTCCAAGTGATGCATGGCTGGACCGCCCATTCGAAGATAAGAAAAAAGATGTGGTCTTTTGTAGTTTGTCCAACAACCAAAGAAGAAACCAATAATGGTCCC
>JBBYHM010000014.1:11604-39338 GCA_038381775.1 Adansonia rubrostipa
CATTACGTAGACCACGGGATCGATGTTTTAAGTTTCGTAACTCAAAACATAGGTTTCAATAGGCATCCGATCATGCCAACCCCGAAATGATCGATGGCGACTCTAAGTGGTGGCCATTTCACAATAGTCATCCGAGACCAATAAGATGAGTGATTCGTCTTATGGTCCCTTTCACTATATCATAAGTCTAGAATCTGTACATTCTCATTTTCATCACATCGTGAGAGAAAAGTCTCGGTCTAGAAGATATTTTCTAAGTCAGGAAAATATTTTAAGTCATAGCACCCATAGATCCGTGAGGATCCACCCTGAGGTATGTTACGACAGATATGATCTGTAGGCCTTCTTAACCTCCTCAAAAATACTTTTTTGCCAAGCAACATGTCGCCCGATGATCATCGCCCCCTCTCACGTCCATGTCCAGGTTGCTAAAAAAATTAGCGCTGACAAAATAAGGTATTTCCAACTACCTCTTTTTTATTATTACTGAAAATCAAGAACAGGGCAAAGATAAATTGACACTATTTTATAATTAAATTAAAAATTAGGAACAAGTGGAATGATACTCCTCAGAACACTTGTAGAGAAATAAATTGTATTTAAACTTTACAGTGATAAGTGTAGTGTATTAGCAATAATCTTGATAGAGGTTTAAGTGAATTTTATAGGTTTTGCCTTACCTACTAAGGTGTTAGGTTTATTGAGGTTTGACCCCCTAAGGTAGGTGTAGAGTAACATGGATTTTTTATATGGATGCCACTACTTGTCCTAACTTTAACTTAAACTTAGGTGCCACTAGCTCATCTGGGCTTAGATTTGAATGCCGCTAGCTTGTGCGAGCTTTAACTTAGACTTGGGTACCACCAGTTTATGTAGGCATAGACTCAGACTTTGGTGCCGCTAGCTTGTATGGGCTTTGACTCAAATGCCATCAGCTTGTACGAGCTTTGACTCAGACTAGGTGCTACCAACTTGTGTGGGCTTTAAAAGGGCACCACTAACTTATGGGCTTTGAAAAGGTGCCACTGATTTGTGAGCTTTAAAAAGGTGCCACTAAGTTATGGGATTTGAAAAGGTGCTACTAACTTGTAGGCTTTAAAAAAGATGCCACTAAATTATGGGCTTTGAAAAGATGCCACTGACTTATAGGCTTTAAAAGGGTGTCATTGACTTATGGGCTTTTGGAAAGGTGCCACTAACTTCTAGGCTTTGAAGGGGTACCACTAACTTGTGGGCTTTATGCGGGTATGATTGGCATTCCATTGTTTGTAGACAAGTTTGTTACTACCAGCTCGTGTGGGCTTAAGAAGGTTTCTTGATAGGTGCCTTCTAAATAACGTTTAGTTTATGAAGCTTAGAGTTCTTACTAGGGACTCCTTGGGGGTTTGGTAAACCTGGCTTGAAGTAACATTGCAAAAATCATGTGTCATATGGTAATATGAATGCATGATATGGAATGCTATCATGATTGCATGATGTGAAGTTTAATATGGGAGATAGCCATAGTTTTTCTTGTACATCATTCAGACTCTCAAAGGGATGGCGATTCATCTTTGTTGCAACTATAGATAGGAATTGTGCTAATCTCACTAGGGATTATAGGTTATCCTAGTTCCACTGTGGATATGACAAAAAAAATCTATTTTCAAGAATTTGGATTATTGCATTTCCTAATTTGGGAGGCTCAATCATTTTCCTGACAATGAGAAGGCTTTATTAATAATTTGGAGATTATTTGACTAATTAGATTGATGTTTCTAGTTTTGATAGGATTTTGATAGAATGTATGGGTTAATTTTTGGTTAGTTTAAAATGGTTTTTTCTTAAGATATGGCTTGTGAAAGCAAGAAATGGTTTGGTGTATGGTCATGCCAAGCGGGTATTTGGATGCAAAAAGTGCATGATCTTGACGATTAGGGTGTGAGCAGAGTTCCCTGTGCATTTTTTTCCTTTCAATGTAATATCAAGATGTCCTGATGCATATTTTAGTTGATTATCAAACATTATCAGTTAAATGATAAGTGCAATGTGAATTGTATAGGGGTTAAAAGAAACAAGGTAATGCTTTTTCATGACAACAAAGAGATACAACTTGGTATACTACTTGACAAACAAATGATTCAGTGGTAAGAAGTATGATCTTTTGGGTGGAAGATGCCTCTGACGATCATGACATAAATGTTCTTTAGGTGCTTTCCAGTATCTTTATTGAACAATGAATGTGACTAGTATGAGCTAACCTTCAAAAAATCCCTAGGATTGATTTTCGTTATTCTGTAAGTTGTCACAGTCTATGCCCCATCAAAATTAATCTTTTCAAGTTGCCCTTATAGGTTTTTAACTGTAATCGGGTCGGTTGCCTAGATGCCCTTTTCAGATTTTCATCTAGACCATTTTTGTTTTCTTTTTTTTTTTTGAAAAATGCCTTTTTAGGTTTTTACCCTTTAGGTGTAATATTTCTTGGGGGAATTTGAGTTGATTGGGTTGGGTAAGGCACTGACATCCATTTTTGACAAGATTAGGGCCCTTCTGAAGAAGGCTTGCTTTATGACATACGATCTTTTCCAATTAGGGGTTAGCTTGCCTCGTGCATCTTTATGAATTAGGAGGATCTTCTTCAATACCAATTCACAATGCTGAAATTGTCGTTGGCACATCTTTTTGTTGTGGGCTCAAATCATGCGTCTTTGATACATTTGACTATAGCAGATGGCTTTAATGCATTTTTCCTCGATAAGGTTGAGCTGGTCGTATCTGTTCTTGACCAATTTAGCCTTTTCAAGTTTAGTTTCCATCAAAACTTTAAGTGAAAGGATCTCTACTTCGATAGGTAATATAGCTTCCATCCCATAGACAATGAAACATGGGGTAGCGCCCGTGGAAGTGCAAACTGAGGTCCGATAGGCATAAAGTGCAAAGGATAGCTTTGCATGCTAGTCTTTATAAGTCTCAGCCATTTTCTCAACCATTCTTTTGATGTTTTTGCTGCCCGTCCCCATTCATCTTTGGGTGATAAGGGATAGAATTATGTTGCTAGATCTTGAACTGTAAGCAGACCGCTTGCATCATTTGATTGTTTAAGTTGCTTGCATTATCTATAATGATTTGGTTTGAGAGGCCATATCTACAGATGATATCCCACTTGATAAACCTGCAGATAGGTGATCTAGTGACATTAGCATATGGGGTAACCTTTACTCATTTGGGTGAAATAGTTGATTGCTACCGAGATAAAACAATGTCCATTGAAAACTTTATGGGTGATCAGCCTGATACATCCATGCCTTACATAGAAAAGGGCCAAGGGGCTATCATGACATGAAGTGGTATTAGAGGGACATTGATCTTGTCCGTATAGATTTGACAATTGTGGTATTTTTGGGCATAATTGATGCAGTCTCTCTTGAGGGTTAGCTAGTAATAACCTACTCTCATGATTTGCCTGGCTATCCGATGTCCATTAACACGTGTGCCGCAAATCCCTTCATGAACTTTTTCTAGGATCTTTTTGGCTTCAGCAGTGTTAATGAATTGTGACTCTTTTTGTATAAGACTTTTCTATTGAGAACAAATCCTATAGCCAGCCTTTTGATAGTCTTTTTATCAGTCTCGATTGCATGTTTGGGATATTACTAATCCTCGATGTAACGAAGGATGTCATAGTACCATGGTAGGCCATCATTCTCTTTTTTTTTTGCTTTGACAATGAACCGAAGTTGTTTAGATGCTCATCTGGATGGAGGTAACACTCGACTCTTGGTTAACTTTAAACGTGGATGATAAGGTTGCCAAAGCATCAGCTATTTGGTTCTCTTCTCGAGCTAAGTGTCGAAAACTGATATCATTAAATTCTTTTTTGAGTTCTGCTATCAACTTCCCATACTGCATTAGCTTGGCTTCACAAGTTTACCATTCCTCTTTCAATTGGTAGATGACTAGGGCTGAATCACCGAACACCTATAATGTCTTAATATTCCTCTCAATGGCTGCTTGAAGCCCTATGACACAAGTTTCATATTCTGCAATATTATTTGTGCAATCAAAATTTAGCCTTGCTGTGAACAAATAATGAATCTCGTCAGGTGACATCAATATTGCCCCAATTCTATGTCCTAAAGCGTTTGATGCTCTATCAAAATACATCTTCCAGGATCAATCTTGGTTAGAGGCATTTTCGTCTTCAAAAATGCACATTAGATCTTCATTTGAGAAGTCAAAACTTCAAGGTTCATAATCATCTACCACTCGACTTGCCAAAAAATCAGCTATTGCATTATCCTTGATAGCCTTTTGTCTGACATAGGTAATGTTGTATTCAAAAAGCAAGACTTGCCATCTACCTAACCTTCCTGATAATGTAAGGGCTTCGCATAGATACTTGATAGGATCAAGCCTTGCAATCAACCATGTGGTGTGATATAGCATATACTGCCTGAGTCTTTTGGTTGTCTATACCAAAGCACAGCACAACTCCTCAACTGCAGAGTAGTTGCAGTCGCATTTCATGAACTATTTGCTTAAGTAATAGATTGCTTGATCTTTATTTCCTGACTTACCATGCTACCCTAATACACAACCCATAAACTTGTCAAAGACTGCCAAGTCAAGGACTAAAGGTCAATTAGGCATTGATAGTACCAACACTGGTGTGCTTGACAAATAATGTTTGACTTTATCAAAGGCTTCTTAACATGCCATATTCTACTCTCCTAGATTTTGTTTGCGAAGGAGTGAAAGATAGAGTTGCATTTGTTAGTGAGCTAGGATATAATCTAGCAATGTAGTTCAGTCTCCCCAAAAAGCTTCTCATTTCTTTTTAGGTTTGAGGTGGTGGCATATCTTGAATGGCTTTAACTTTGTCTGGGTCAACTTCATTCCCTTTGTCACTGACTATAACGCCTAAAAGCTTGCCTGAAGTGACTTCAAATATGCATTTGGTAGGATTCAATTTGAGTTAAAAATTTCATAGCTGTTTAAAAAGTTTCTAAAGATTTGTGATATGCTCATCCTTTTTTGTTGACTTGGCAATCATGTCGTCAACGTAGACCTCAATTTCATTATGCATCATGTCATGGAATAGGGCTACCATGGCCAATTGATAAATTGCCCTAGCATTTTTTAGTCTGAAGGGCATGACATTATAGTAAAATATCCCCCATATGGTTACGAAAGTTGTTTTCTCCATGTCTTCGAGCACCATCTTGATCTAGTTGTAGCATGAGAATCCATCCATAAAGGAGAAAAGAGAATTATTGGCCGTGTAGTCTAGTAAAGTGTTAATGTCGGGCAGCAGGAAGTTATCCTTGGGACTAGCTCGATTCAGATACTGGTAATCAATACACATTTATACTTTGTCATCTTGCTTTAAGATTGGGACTATATTGGCAACCCATTCTATATACTTGGCTACTTTGATAAACCTTGCATGAAACTACTTTTCGACTTCTTTTTTAATTTTGAAGAGCATTTCTAGCTTCATCCTCCTTAACTTTTGTCGATTGGTTTGCATTCAGGGTTGATGGAAAGCTTGTGGACCACTATATCAGTGTTCACTCCTGGCATGTTTTGATATGATGAAGCGAATACATCCCGATATTCCTAGAGTAATTCTATCAGCTTGGTCCTAATCATTGACTTTATTGAGGTTTCGATTTTAACCTCTTTTTGATCCTCTTGAGTACTTAGATTTATAACTTCTGTTGGGTCTTTATGGGGCATGATCTACTTTTCTTTTTGCTCAACTAATCATAACAGGTCTGATGGTGTGGAGCTTTCTTCAAAATCTTCTTCAGGATTAACTTCACTAGCGCCAATTAACTGTTCAAAATCGATTTTCAAAGAACCATCAGACACATGAATGTCACTATCATTAGGACACCTGAAAGGGCAAAGAAATTAACATTGCAAATGGCACACACAACCCAGGGATTCAGATAAGAATAGAGGCAAATGGGTAATTGAGACAAAAAGATTGAAAAGTGATGTAGGCACATAATATGGAATGATATATGCAAAAGTCATTTCATTGATAATGTCTAATAAAAATGCCTCTTACATAGGACACATACTTGCCTTGAGGCAAGGGCAAGTAGGTTTTCATTTCTTGAATTACATGAAAGGGACAAGAAAAGTACAGAGGCTTCCATTATGACCCTATCATCAAAATCAGGTCTTGGTGGAAAAACATAAATTCTATGGCTCGGTATCCTTGAGATCGAGGTAGTAAAGGGCTTTATTTAAGATGACCAAGACATCTTTAGCCTTTTGCATGTTTTGGTTCTTGAATCGATTCATCCTTCTGAACAAAATATCTTATAAAGGGATGAGAAAATTATTGGCTTTAATTCCCTTTCTTGACCCAATAATTGTGTTATCTCTTGGTTGTGGATCCTCCTTTCTTACTGCTTTTTTAACTGTGCCTTAGCCTTGAATCCTAAGCCTCTTTTGTTGCTTGAGTGGTGACCTAGAAAGCTCAGGCCATCCCTTGCAGATTCTTATCAAGCCCTTTTCCAGCATGTAAACGTTTGCCAACGATAATTTTTAAACCTGAGTGGGTACTCTTTGACAGGTGGGTTTTAACTATTGGCAATCTTTTTCCTATAAATATTGCATTAATGAACTCGAAAGATTGGAAAAATAATCCAGTGCATCTTCATTAGGCTTTATGTAGATATCCTTAGTGAAAACAGTGGCGATCATTTCTTCTTCATCTCTAATGGTGATTACTTTGTCATCTATCTCAAATTTGAGCTTTTAATGGAAAAAAAGGTAGGGCAGCTCTGGCAGAGTGTATCAATGGCCTTCCTAATAGGCAATTGTAAGAAGGACTAGTATCTATAACTTGAAAGTCCACTTCATATGTACATGGGCTAATCTGAAGCTGGATTGTGATATTTCCAATTACTTTGCAAAACGTTCCATTAAAAGCTCAGACTATGGTATGGCTACTCTTGATGTTGGACTGATCGACAAAGAGTTTACTTAATGTAGCATAGGCATGATATTAAGGGCTGACCCATTATCTTTGAGTACTTTAGACAAAATGCATCCCCTGTAATGGGTAGTGATATGCAGAACTTTATAATTCCCCCTGCCTCTGAGTGGGATCTCATCATTAGTGAAGAAGACATAATTATTGGCTCTGATGTTTTTCACTAATCGATCCAATTTATCCATGAAGATGTTCGATGGCATGTATGCTTCGTTAACACCTTTAATAATGCATTTTGGTGAACCTCTAAATTAAGAAATAGAGATAGCATAGAGATCTTTGTGGGTTGTTTGCTTAACTAGTCCATAATGTAGTATTCACTCTGTTTGATAAACTTGAGAAATTTTACGGCTTCTCTTTCACTCATTGCTTCCTTGACTTTTTCAGGCTCAAAATTCTTTACTTGGGCCTGAGCGGTATTGGTGCTTGGAGATGCATCAACCTTCTATTTTTCTTGAGCTGGGGGAGTGTAACACCTACCGCTATGGGTTAGGTGACTAACTCCTGACAGTTCCATTGTAGTACTTACAAAGGTTAGTTCTTCGATCATCACTACATGATTCTTATATTCCCATGGGATAGCTTTGTTGCTTTTGTGCAGGAATGGTTTAGGTATTTCCATAACTAACTTTGGTGTAGGTATCAAAAAATTAACCTTAAAACTTGGCTCACCATAAAGAATGAAGGTTTAGTATCTATCGTAAGATAGTTGCATGGTTTTATCCTTTATCATGTTGGTAGATTCAGCAACAGGTGTGGTTTCTTGATAGAATTCTATTTGGCCTTTCTTCATCATTTTTTAACCATGGACCTAAACTCCTTGCATGTTTATAGGGTATGATCTACAACTGTGTAGAAGTCACGAAAATTGTCAGATTATCTTTCAATTTTTTTGTTAGTTAAGCAACCCGACCTAAATTAATGCCTGCTAGACCAAGAACATTGGCATCCTTACATCCTCTATGCTTGCCTTGAATTTATATTTGTTCTTAATACCGATCATGTTTACAGCTGGTTCTGTGTGGTTTGGTAAAGGATTGGCAATAACATTTGGTCCCTGGCTCATCCCAAACTATAAAACTTTTAAGCTAATCAGATTTGCACATTTTGCTTGAAAGATATACAGTTCTCGATGTCATGCCCTAAGGCCTCAACGTGGTATTCACAATGGGTGTTAGGATTGTACCATTTTAGGTATGGTAGCTTCTTTTTTAGGACATAAATTAGAGCCACTAAATGATTTTGGAGCAAAGTTTGGTAGAGCTCCTTATAGGTCATAGGGATGGGATCAAAGTGTTGCCTTTGTTGATTCAGACCTTAATTGCTAGGTGCATTATTGGTTGTTTGATCGGTATTTTGGTGGAATTACGGAGAGTAGCTTTGTGGTAGTTTTGATGGGATTGCAAATGATGGGTTATAGGTTGTGGCATAAATTGGCTATGGGGATATTGTGATGTGGTGAGAATGTGGCACGCTTGAGTAGCGAAGGTTAGGTGCTTGAAGCTGTCTTGGTTGAGACTAATCGATGTAATTTATGGTATTGGCCTCTTTTTCCTTCTTCTTACTAGTAATGGACTTCTTACTCAATCCAGCTATTTCTCAGTAAACATTTTACCACTTTGAGTTGCAACAGTGATCATTTCTCCAGAGAAAACTAAGTCTGCAAATATCTTGGTGGCATTCCCTATGAGTTTTTCGTAATAAAGATCATATAAGGTGTGAATAAAAGTGACAGTCATCTCTTTTTCTATGAGGGGAGCTAGACTAGGGCTACTTCTTTTTACCACCTTTTGACATATTGCTTGAAACTTTCAGTGGATTTTTTCTTAAAATTCATTAAGAAAAGTTGATTCGACACCCAACCCAACATATGGTAGTATTGATTTAGAAAGGCTTTAGCCAAGTTGGCCCATGACTGGAATTTCACGTTTTCTAGCTCGATATACCATCGAGTTGCTACCCCAGTGAGGTATGCTAAAAGTAATGAAGGAGAAGCTTTTCATCTTTCTTGTACTCGATCATCTTTTGTAGGTACATTCAGACGTGGATGAAAGGGTCAGTGGTTCCATTAAACTTCTCAAACTTTAGGACTTTAAAAGTCAGGAGAATGATAAGGTTAGACACCAAAGACAGCGATTGCACATCAAGAACTCCAACTTGTCACTCCCCTTGATAGCTTGGAGGCTTTTCTCCAACTAGCTAGAATTTGTTCACTTCTTCCACAGTCATGGTGGACTTTTGACCTTCTGTTTTATCCAGTTCCTCATAGTTAAGGTTATCGGATTTGCTAATGAAACTTCTACATTTACCTTTTGAGTACTGGGAATAAATTAACCTGTCATAATGGGATTTAAGTAGTTGACTGGTAGAGCCTGAGTGGCAGGTGTAGGAGCGGGCCATTGTTCTTATCTAGTTTCCCCTTGGGCAAGTTCTGGATTATTGGCAGAGGGACTTTCAGCGTTGGAAGGATCATTTTTTATTTCAGTAGTACTGTCTTACCCTTTTTCTTTCATAGTGGTAGTCATTAGCTCCATAAGTTTTGCGATTTGATTTTCATTTCATATTGCTGATGAAGCACCTGGTCTTGTGATTCCTTAACTATTAGTTCAAGTCGATCAATATGAGCTTCATGATCACTCTCCATATTTGCTTATGGCATTGTATGTTGTAGCGGTGCGTAATGTGAGGTTCCATTTTCTTGATTGATCTCAAAATCCCTTACACTTTTATGCCCAATTCTCGTATTAAACTTTTATTAAAAATGTATTTATTAATGAGCATTTATGATGTAATGATAAATTAAGACAATGAATAATTGATGCAAGTGTAATGAAAAATAGTGAAATTAAATGTGCATATGCATTGGAGATAATTGATTCTTGGAATAGTTTCATCAATAACATAATTCATAGAGTTACAAAAGGGTTTTTCTTTTATGACATGATTACATCTGAAAATATCTAACATGATTACATTGTGTAATCACACTATCATGAAAACCCAAAAGTTGTTGCTCATGATCTTTAATAGGTATGATGTCTCGCCTTATAGACCGAGCTACTTCAATCATGTTGTTCCCTCTTGTTGAGCCATCTAAACTTGTTCAGTAAAGTGTTAATGTTGCATTTGGTAACTCAAACATGCTTGGTTGATTGTCGCTTTCCATTCTAATTCGCGTTGCTCGAAAGCCCTTATTTGTTCATTGATATGACCTTGATGAACCTGGAGAGCCTATTTTAACTCTTGGATTCTATGAGTGAGGGCTTCATTTTCAACTCTGGTGGCTCTTGCATCTGTATTTGGGCCTTGAATGTTTGATTCCTTTGTTGGTAGATGTAAGCAAGAGCACGTGCCCTCATGAACTTTTCTTTGCTGGTTTTGACTTACTTCTTTTGCTGATTCAGCTTGCAATTGAGAGTGGCGACTTTTGCTTCCTATTCGACTGATGTCTTGCCAATATGTCGAGACTTGTTAGCTTTTCAGAGCATCATATAAACCTTGGTTAGGCTTTTGAGGTCATCTTTGAAGTGATCCCTTTCTTTAACGACTCGATCCATTTCACCGCTCCTAAGATAGATATCCATCTCTAGTTGGCCTTTTTCCTCCTTAAGTCTAGAGATTTCTGTGGCAAAAGATGTTTTTTCTCACTCAAACTCACTTTTAAGTAGTTGGATCTCAGAAGGCGATTCTTCTATTGGGATTTGCAATATGCCAGAGTTAGGTGGTGGCAATAGATCGTTAATACAGTAGATCTTTATTCTTCATATGCAAAAGTGGTAGGGCTTCCTCTCCAGTATCTTTTCGTACAATGGACCTTCTTCTAGGCTTGCAAAGCTAACTGGACTTTTATTTTATAATTAGGGTCTTCGTATTCAAAATCCTAATGTCCTAAGTCTTCAAAGAATGGGATGAATTATTGGCACTAGAACTGACGCAATACCAATAGAGGAGCATAACTGGTATTTCCCTATAATCCTAGGAGCAATACACAAGTGTAGTTTCCATATCTGTACACAATCGACTGAGGGAACACCCATGGGGCTCTCCATGTGATTTCTTCCTCCTTGACGTTTTGTAATTCCTTGACCCGATGCTTTTTTGTCTTATCTTGATGACATTCTTCCTTTAATATTGTAGAAAGAGGACTGAACTTGTAGAAGAATTTTGCTTGGTTCTTTCCTCCCTAACATAAAGATGACCTAGGAGCCATATCTGGAGCAATAGGGCACACTCGATAAACCTTCCTATTCTCATTCTTTTATAAAAGTTGTGGGCACAGATGGTTTCAGCAATGATGGCAGAAGCAACGTTGATGTCGCAACATAGACAAGGAAAAAATCTATGACTATCACCTCTACATAACCTAAAGTCTTCAGGAATATGAAAAGCCTGTAGATTGCTAGAGCATAGACATCTTGAACTTTCTTTTGGTCAGAAAGATTTACCATGGCCTCTTTCAAGCTAGCCCAAGAGATGCATTTGTTGTTCCCTTTTACTTTGACGTGAATATCAACCCATGCTTCTGTGGCTCCAAAAATTTGCCTAAACCTTTTCTTGAATGGAAGAGGCAATCAAGCTTTGCAGTAAATCCTGTCAGACTTAGCCCTTTATATATTGAGCAGAGCTATGTTTTCATTAATGGTAGGGATTAAATCTTGTTGATTGAAGGTGAAACATCAATAAGCCAGATTTTGAAACTGTGTCGCTGCTTGTAACAAGCCATCATCCAACTGAACTCAAAGTAAGAGAGTTATATCCCTATAATTTTTAGTGAAGGCTTCTTTCTCGTTGTTATCCCAACTGTCCCAAATATGCTTTAATTACCAATAATCATTCTAACGAAAACCAATCTTGATCTTTTCATGTATTTCTAAGATGTAGTCGGGCTTTAAGATGTCCCCGGCTTTAAGATGTAGTTGGCTACCTTCTGACCATGTTCTGACATTTTTAAAAAACTCGATAGTGGAGATAAATAATGCCCCTTGCTGAACACCAAACCACAATAATTATCCCAAAATGATGATAGTCATGATAGTTATGATGAGATGATGCATGCACGAAAACATAAACAAAGGGAAAATAAGTGAGTGGAACATATAGGAGACAAATGTAAGGAAATAAAGAATTTAATAACATCAGAACAAAATATTTATAACATGTCTCAACCAAAGTGGTGAGACGAGAAATGGGCAGCAGTTAACATGCTAGGATATAATTTGCCCTTCATAAGGTGATGCAATATCTTATTTTGATAGAAAAACAATCGACCAGTAGTAATACTCGTTTATCACCACCAGTGTGGATGTGCGTTAAGCTGTGACTCTGATAGCATAACAGCTTATAGCATAAGACATTGCAAATGATGGTTTTTGCTCACCTTCTCTTTTTTAGACAAAGATTAGTCATCGTTTGGTCTATATGACGGCATGCCTTGATATATGATAAAAATGCAAATACGGGTGACAATTGTATACTCTTTGTCACCTACATAATTATGGTAATTAAGAGTAAAGGTTAGGAATGTTTCCCTGATTGACCCTATTCTCCTGGTATTCTAGCAGTGTTCCGGTATGGTTTGACATGGTTTAGCTAATAGGACTCACTATATGAGGTTTAGATTAATGCCTAAATAAGTGTCTGAATCATTCCTTTATCTAGTAAAGACAATCGAGGCACCCTGATCTTAGGCCCATCACAGGTTTGACAGAAAAGGTTTAATCCGGTGGATCTATTTCCCTAAGCAAATGCAGAGGGTTACTCACGAGAGACATAGGTCATTTACATCCGTGAAGTTATTGCCATGCCAATGTGGAAGGTTACTCACGAAGGCAAATAGCTTACTTCCTCCTAATGATTAGGTTATAACCAAGCCATGGATTTGGTAGGACTCTAATGCTCGTGGAAGTGCATGGTGTGTGATGGGGAAACGATCAAACTTTTTTGCTTACTTCTGTATTACCATTTTTACAATATTGATGATTATTCAAAAATAAGACAATTCTGACAATCATGCCAAACAAAACATTAGTTGACAAAACAAATGTCATTTACCCCAATGAGGAGAATGAGTTCATGGTTCCTTATCTTAAAAAAAAAGAGATTATTATGTAAATTCGTGTTTGTCATAATTGACAGATGAACTTTATTCTAAAAAATGGTGGAAAGTGAAGCTTTTCATATGAAACTAAAGCATCAATTCATTTATCCCAATAAGGAGAATGAGTTTATGGAGCCAAATCAAGAAAGAAACCGAAATTATTATGTGAATCCGTGTTTATCCCAATTAATAGATGAACTTTGATTCTAAAAATTGGTGGGAAGTGAAGTTTTTCTTATGAAACCATAGCATCAATGTCATTTATCCAAATAAGGAGAATAAGTTCATGGTTCCTCATCATGAAAAGAAAGGAGATTATTATATGAATCCATGTTTGTCCTATTTAACAGACGAACTTCAATTGTAAAAATAGTGGGAAATAAAGTCTTTCTTGTGAAACCAAAGCATCAATGTCATTTATCCCAATAAGGAGAATGTCTTTATGTGACCAATCATTAAAAAAAAGAAGATTATTATATGAATTTGTGTTTATCCCCATTGACAGCTAAACTTTGACTCCAAAAAATCATGGGAAGAGAAGTTTGTCTTGTGAAACCAAAGCATCAATGTCATTTACCCCAACAAGGAGAATGAGTTTATGGCTTCTAATCATAAAAGAAAGGGAATTATTAAGTGAATCTATGTTTATACCAATTGACAGATGAATGTTGATTCTAAAATATGGTAGGAGATAAAGTTTTTCTCATGAATCCAAAACATTAATTCATTTACCCCAATAAAGAGAATATGTTTGTTGTGCCCAATCAAGGAAAAAAAGGAGTTCATTACTTGAATACGTGCTTATCCTAATTGATGGATGAACTCTTGCTCTAAAAAATGGTGGGAAGTGAAGTTTTTCTTATTAAACTAAAACATCAATGTCATTTATCCCAAGAAGGAGAATGAGTTTATGGTTCCTCATCCTGAAAAAAAAAGAGATTATTATGTGAATATATGTCTATCCCAACTAACAGATGAACTTTAATTCTAAAAATTTTAGAAAAAGAAGCTTTTCTTACGAAACTAAAGCATCAATGTCATTTATCCCAATGAGAAGAATGAGTTTATGGTTCCTTATCTTTAAAAGAAAGGACATTATTATGTGAATCCGTGTTAGTCCTAATTGACAGATAAACTTTGATAAAAAAATAGTGGGAAGTAAAGTTTTTCATATGAAACCAAAGCATCAATTTATTTATCCCAATGAGGAGAATGGGTTTATGGTGCCAAATCATGAAAAGAATGGAGATTATTATGTGAATCGATGTTTATCCCAATTGACAGATGAATTTTGATTCTAAAAATTTGTGAGAAGTAAAGTTTTTTTTATGAAACCATAGTATCAATGTCAGTATCCAAATAAGGAGCATGAGTTCATTGTTCCACATCATAAAAAAAAAGGAGATTATTATGTGAACCCATGTTTGTCCCAATTGACAAACAAAGTTTGATTCTAAAAATGGTCGGAAGTGATGTTTTTGTTGTGAAACCAAAGCATTGATGTCATTTATCCCAACAAGGAGAATGTGTTTTATGGTGCGCAATCATGGAAAAAAGGAGACTATTATGTGAATTTGTGTTTATCCAATTGACAGATGAACTTTGACTCCAAAAATTGGTGGGAAGAGAAGTTTTTCTTATTAAACGAAAGCATCAATATCATTCATCCCAATAAGGAGAATGAGTTTATGGTGCCCAATCATGAAAAAAAAAAGGGATAATTATGTGAATCTATGTTTATCCTAATTGGCAAATGAACTTTGATTCTAAAAAATGGTGGGAGGTGAAGTTTTTCTTATGAAACCAAAGCATTAATTCATTAATCCTAATAAGGAGACTGTGTTTATTGTGCCTTATCAAGGAAAAAGAGAGTTTATTATGTGAATCCGTGCTTATTCCAATTAATGGATGAACTTTGACTCTAAAAAATGATGGGAAGTAAGGTTTTTCTTATGAAACCAAAGCATCAATGTCATTTATCCTATGAGGAAAATGAGTTTATGGTTCCTTATCTTGAAAAAAAAGAGATAATTATGTGAATCAATGTCTATCCTAACTGACAGACAAACTTTAATTTTAAAAATGATAGAAAAAAAAGCTTTGCTTATGAAACTAAAGCATTAATATCATTTTTCTCAGTGAGGAGAAGGAGTTTCTGGTTCCTCATCTTGAAAGAAAATGAGATTATTATGTGAATCTATGTTTTTCTGAATTGACAGGCGAACTTTGATTCAAAAAAATGGTGGGAAGTGAAGTTTTTCATAGAAAACCAAAGCATTAATTCATTTATCCCAATGAGGAGAATGGGTTGATGGTTCCTCATCATGAAAAAAAAAGATTATTACATGAATTCATGTTTACTCTAGTTGATAGATGAACTTTGACTCCAAAAAAGGTGGGAAAAAAGTTTTTCTTATGAACCAAAGCATCAGTGTCATATATACCAATAAGAAGAATGAGTTTATGGTGCCTAATCATGGAAAGAAAGGAGATTATTACGTGAATCCATGTTTGTCTTAATTAACAAATGAACATTGATTCTAAAAAAAGTGGGAAGTGAAGTTTTTCTTGTGAAACCAAAGCATCAATGCCATTTATCCCAATAAGGAGAATGTGTTTATAGTGCCTAATCATGAAAAAAAAAGAGGCTATTATGTGAATTCATGTTTATCCTAATTGATAGATGAACTTTGACTCCAAAAAATCATGGGAAGAGAAGTTTTTCTTATGAAACCAAAGCATCAATGTCATTTATCCTAATGAGAAGAATCAGTTTATGATGCCTAATCATGAAAAGAAAGGGGATTATTTTATGAATTTGTGTTTATCCCAATTGATAAATGAACTTTGATTCTAAAACATGGTAGAAGGTGAAGTTTTTTTATGAAACCAAAGCATTAATTCATTAACCCCAATAAGAAGAATGTGTTTATTCTGCCCGATCAAGGAAAAAAAGAGTTTATTATGTGAATCATGCTTATCCCAATTGATGGATGAACTTTGATTCTAAAAAAGGGTAGGAAATGAAGTTTTTCTTATGAGACCAAAACATCAATATGATTTATCCTAATGAGGAGAATAAGTTTAAGATTCCTCATCTTGAAAAAAAAAAGAGATTATTATGTGAATCCATGTCTATCCTAATTGATAGACAAAGTTTAATTCTAAAAATGATAGAAAGAGAAGCTTTTCTTATGAAAGTAAAGCATCAATATCATTTATCCCAATGAAAAGAATGAGTTTATAGTTCCTTATCTTGAAAAGAAAAGAGACTATTATGTGAATCCATGTTTGTCCCAATTGAAAGACAAACTTTGATTAAAAAAATTGGTGGGAAATGAAGTTTTTGATATGAAACCAAAGCATCAATTTATTTATCCCAATGAAGAGAATGGGTTTATGGTGCCAAATCACAAAAGGAATGAAGATTATTATGTGAATCCGTGCTTATACCAATTGACAAATGAACTTTGATTCGAAAAATTGGTGGGAAGTGAAGTTTTTCTTATGAAACCAGAGCATCAATGTAATTTATCCAAATAAGAAGAATAAGTTCATGGTTCCTCATCATAAAAGGAAAGGAGAATATTATGTGAATAATTGATCGACAAACTTTGATTCTAGAAATGGTGGAAAGTAAACTTTTTCTTGTGAAACCAAAGCATCAATGTCATTTATCCCAATAAGGAGAATGTGTTTATGGTGCCTAATCATTAAAAAAAAAGGAAACTATAATGTGAATTTGTGTTTATCCTAATTGACAGATGAACTTGGACTCCAAAAAATCATGGGAAGAGAAGTTTTTCTTATGAAATCAAAGCATCAATGTCATTTATCCCAATAAGGAGAATGAGCGTATGGTGTCTAATCATGAAAAGAAAGGGGATTATTATGTGAAGCTATGTTTGCCCTAATTGACAGATCAACTTTGATTCTAAAAAATGGTGAGAGGTGAAGTTTTTCTTATAAAACTAAAGCATCAATTCATTTACCCTAATAAGGAGAGTGTGTTTATTGTGCCTAATCAAGGGAAAAAAGAGTTTATTATGTGAATCCTGTATATCCCAATTGACAGATGAACTTTGACTTTAAAAAATAGTAGGAAATGAAGTTTTTCTTATTAAACCAAAGGATCAATTCATTTATCCTAATAAGGTGAATGAGTTTATGGTGCCCAATCATGAAAAAAAAGGAGATTATTATGTGAATCAGTGTTTATCCTAATTGACAGACGAACTTTGATTCTAAAAAAATCATTGAAAGAAAAGTTTTTCTTATAAAACCAAAGCATCAATGTCATTACCCAATGAGAAGGATGAGCTTATGGTGCCCAATAATGAAAAAAAAGGAGATTATTATATGAATCTATGTTTATCCCAATTGACAGATGAACTTTGATTCTAAAAAATAGTGGGAGGTGAAGTTTTTCTTGTGAAACCAAAGCATCAATTCATTTACCCTAATAAGGAGAGTGTGTTTATTATGTCCAAATAAGGGAAAAAAGAAGTTTATTACGTGAATCCATGTTTATCCCAATTGATGGATGAACTTTGATTCTAAAAGATAATGGGAAATGAAGTTTTTCTTATGAAACCAAAGGATCAATTCATTTATCCCAATGAGGAAAATGAGTTTATGGTGCCCAATCATGAAATGAAAGGAGATTATTATGTGAATCAGTGTTTATCCCAATGATAGATGAACTTATTTTAAAAAATAGTGGGAAGTGAAGTTTTTCTTATGAAACCATAAGCATCAATGTCATTTATCCAAATAAGGGGAATAAGTTCATGGTTTCTCATCAAGAAAAAAAAGGGATTATTATGTGAATTCGTGTTTGTCCCAATTGACAGGCGAACTTTGATTCTAAAAAATGATGGAAAGTGTCTTGTGAAACTAGAGCATCAATGTCATCTATCCCAGTAAGGAGAATGTGTTTATGATGCCCAGTCATGAAAAAAAAGGAGATTATTACATGAATTCATGTTTATCCTAATTGACAAATGAACATTGACTCCAAAAAATGGTGGGAAGAGAAGTTTTTCTTATGAAACCAAAACAGTAATGTCATTTATCCCTATGAAGAGAATGAGTTTGTGGTGCCAAATCACAAAAAGAGCTGTGATTATTATGTGAATCTGTGTTTATCCCAATTGATAGATGAACTTTGATTCTAAAAATTAGTGGGAAGTAAAGTTTTTCTTATGAAACCATAGCATCAATGTCATTTATGCAAATAAAAAGAATGAGTTCATGGTTCCTCATCATAAAAAGAAAGGAGATTATTACATAATCCATGTTTATCCCAATTGACAGACAAACTTTGATTCTAAAAAGGGTGGAAAGTGAAGTTTTTCTTGTGAAACTAAAGCATCAATGTCATCTATCCCAGTAAGGAGAATGTGTTTATGATGCCCAGTCATGAAAAAAAAGGAGATTATTACATGAATTCATGTTTATCCTAATTGACAAATGAACATTGACTCCAAAAAATGGTGGGAAGAGAAGTTTTTCTTATGAAACCAAAACAGTAATGTCATTTATCCCTATGAAGAGAATGAGTTTGTGGTGCCAAATCACAAAAAGAGCTGTGATTATTATGTGAATCTGTGTTTATCCCAATTGATAGATGAACTTTGATTCTAAAAATTAGTGGGAAGTAAAGTTTTTCTTATGAAACCATAGCATCAATGTCATTTATGCAAATAAAAAGAATGAGTTCATGGTTCCTCATCATAAAAAGAAAGGAGATTATTACATAATCCATGTTTATCCCAATTGACAGACAAACTTTGATTCTAAAAAGGGTGGAAAGTGAAGTTTTTCTTGTGAAACCAAAACATCAATGTCATTTATCCTAACCAGAAGAATGTGTTTATGGTGCCCAATCATGAAAAAAAATGAGACTACTATGTGAGTTCGTGTTTATACTAATTGATAGATGAACTTGGACTCCAAAAAATCATTCAAGAGAAGTTTTTCGTATAAAACCAAAGCATCAATGTCATTTATCCCAATGAGGGGAATGAGTTTATGGTGCCCAACATGAAAGGAAAGGGAATTATTACATGAATCTGTGTTTATCCCAATTTACATACTTTGATTCTAAAAAATGGTGGGAAGTGTAGTTTTTCTTTTAAAATCAAAGCAGCAATTCATTTATCCCAATAAGGAGAACGTGTTTATTGTGCCTAATCAAGGGAAAAAAGAGTTTATTATGTGAATCGGTGTTTATCCCAATTGATGAATGAACTTTGATTCTAAAAAATAGTGGGAAAGAAAGTTTTTCTTATGAAACCAAAAGATTAATTCATTTATCCCAATAAAGAGAATGAGTTTATGGTTCCTTATCTTGAAAAGAAAGGAGATTATTATGTGAATTTATATTTGTACAAATGGATAGACAAACATTAATTCTATAAAATGATGGAAAGTGAAGCTTTTTTTATGAAACAAAAGTGTTAATGTCATTTATCCAAATGAGTAGAATGACCTTATGGTACCCACTAATGAAAAGAAAAGAAATTACTATGTGAATCCATGTTTATTCGAGTTGACAGCGAAACTTTAATTCTAAAAATTGTAAAAGAAAAAAGCTTTTCGTATGAATGCAAATCATCAATGTCATTTATCTCGATAAGGAGAATGTGTTTATGGTGCCCAATCATGAAAAGAAAGGAGATTATTACATGAATTCATATTTACCCTAATTGACAGACGAACTTTGACTCTAAAAAATAGTGGAAAAATTATGAAATCAAAGCATCAATGTCATTCATTACAATAAGGAGAATGAGTTTATGGTGCCCAATCATGAAAAGAAAGGAGATTATTACGTCAATCCTTGTTTCTCCTAATTGACAGACGAACTTTGATTCTAAAAGTGGTGGGAAATTAAGTTTTTCTTGTGAAACCAAAGCATCAATATCATTTATCCCAATAAAGAAAATGTGTTTATGGTGCCCAATCATTAAAAAATAGGAGACTATTTTGTGAATTCGTGTTTATCCCAACTGATAAATGAACTTTGACTCCAAAAATCATAGGAAGAGAAGTTTTTGCTATGAAACCAAAGCATCAATGTCATTTATCCCAATGAGGAGACTTAGTTTATGATGCCGTATGAAAAGAAAGGAGATTATTATGTGAACCTGTGTTTATCCCAATTAACCGACGAACTTTGATTTTAAAAAATGGTGGGAGGTGAAGTTTTTCTTATGAAACCAAAGTATTAATTCATTTACCCCAATAAGGTGAATATGTTTATTATGCCCAATCAAGGGCAAAATAGTTCATTACATGAATCTGTATTTATCCAAATTGATGGATGAACTATGATTTAAAAAAATAGTGGGAAATGAAGTTTTTCTTATAAAACCAAAGCATTGATGTCATTTATCCCAATAAGGAGAATGAGTTTATGGTTCCTCATCTTGAAAAGAAAGGAGATTATTATGTGTATCCGTATCTATCCCAACTGACAGACGAACTTTAATTCTACAAATGATAGAAAGAGAAGCTTTTCTTACAAAACCAAAGTGTCAATGCCATTTATCCCAATGAGGAGAATAAGTTTATGGTTCCTTATCTTGAAAGGAAATGAGATATTATCTGAATCCATGTTGGTCTTAATTGATAGACGAACTTTGATTAAAAAATGGTAGGAAGTGAAGTTTTTCATCTGAAATTGAAGCATCAACTCATTTACCCCAATAAGGAGAATGAGTTTATGGTGCCAAATCATGAAAAAAAACAGAGCTTATTATGTGAATCCATGTTTATCCCAACTAACAGATGAACTTTGATTCTAAAAATTGGTGGAAAGTGAAGTTTTTCTTATGAAATGACAACATCAATGTCATTTACTCAAATAAGGAGAATGAGTTCATGGTTCTTCATCATGAAAAGAAAAGAGATTATCACGTGAATCCATGTTTATTCTAATTGACAGACGATCTTAGATTATAAAAATAATTGAAAGTGAAGTTTTGCTTGTGAAACCAAAGAATCAATGTCATTTATCCCAATAAGGAGAATATGTGTATGGTGCCCAATCATGAAAAAAAAGGAGACTATTATGTGAATTCGTGTTTATCCTAATTGACAGATAAACTTTGACTCCAAAAAATTATGGAAAGAGAAGTTTTTCTTATGAAATTGAAGCAACAATGTCATTTATCCCAATAAGGAGAATGAGTTTATAGTGCCCAATCTTGAAGAGAAAGGGGATTATTAGGGGAATCTATGTTTATCCCAATTGACTGATAAATTTTGATTCTAGAAAATGGTGTGAGGTGAAGTTTTTCTTATGAAACGAAAGCATCATTTTATTCACCCTAATAAGGAGAATATGTTTATTGTGCCCAATCAAGGAAACAAAGAGTTTATTACGTGAATCCATGCTTATCCCAACTGACAGATGAACTTTGACTCTAAAAAATGATGGGAAGTAAAGTTTTTCTTATCAAACCAAAGGATAAATTCATTTATCTCAATGAGGTGAATGAGTTTATGGTGCCCAATCATGAAAAGAAAGGAGATTATTACGTGAATCCGTGTTTGTCACAATTGATAGATGAACTTTGACTCTAAAAAATGGTGGGAAGTGAAGTTTCTCATATGAAACCAAAGCATCAATTCATTTATCCTAATGAAGAGAATAAGTTTATGGTGCCAAATCATGAAAGAAAAACTGATTATTATTTGAATCCGTGTTTATCCCAATGACAGACGAAATTTGATTCTAGAAAACGGTGGGAAATGATGTTTTTATTATGAAACCATAGCATCAATTTCAGTTATCCAAATAAAGAGAATAAGTTCATGGTTCCTCATCTTGAAATGAAAGGAGATTATTATGCGAATTTGTGTTTTTCCTAATTGATAGACGAACTTTGATTCTAAAAAATGGTGGGATGTGAAGTTTTTATTGTGAAGCCAAAGCACCAATGTCATTTTTCCCAATAAGGAGAATGTGTTTATGGTGCCTAATCATGAAAAAAAAAAGAAGATTAATGTGTGAATTTGTGCTTATCCTAATTGATAGACCAGCATTGACTCCAAAAAATGGTGGGAAGATAAGTTTCTCTTATGAGGCCAAAGCATCGGTGTCATTTATCCCAATGAAGAGAATGAGTGTATGGTGCCCAATCATGAAAAAAAAGGGAATTTTATGTGAATCTATGTTTATCCCAATTAACAGATACTTTGATTCTAAAAAATGGTGGGAAGTGAAGTTTTTCTTTTGAAACCAAAGCATCAATTCATTCATCCCAATAAAGGGAATGTTTTTATTGTGCCTAATCAAGGAAAAAAAGAAGTTTATTACGTGAATCAGTGCTTATCCCAATTGAACAAACTTTGATTTTAAAAAATGGTGGAAAGTGAAGTTTTTCTTATAAAACCAAAGGATCAATTCATTTATCCCAATGAGAGGGATAAGTTTATGGTTCCTCATCTCCAAAAAAAAGATTATTATTTAAATCAGTGTTTGTCCAAATGGATAGTCAAACATTATTTCTATAAAATGATAGAAAGTGAAGCTTTTTCATGAAACCAAAGCATCAATGTCATCAAATGAGTAGAATGACCTTATTGTCAAATGAGGAGCTTACTATGGTCAAATAATGGAATTCCTATGGTCAAATCATCTGCAGGTACATAAACTATTTGAATAGAAGTTATGGATCCCTCCTTGGTAGAAGTAATTCTTTCTTGTAAAGAACCTATTTCGGTACCAAGGGTAGGTTGATAACTCACAACGAAAGGCATTCTACCCAATAAGGCAAATACTTCAGATCTTGCTTGGACAAAACAAAAGATATTGTCTCTAAATAGAAGTACGTCTTGTTAATTAACATCTTGAAAATATTCTGCCATAGTTAACGCAATCAACCCAACTCTCATACGAGCTCCTGGTGGTTCAGTCATCTGACCGTAGACTAAAGCCACTTTTGACTCCATAAGATTTTGTTTATTAATTACTCCAGATTCTTTCATTTCCATGTAAAGATCATTTCCTTCTTGAGTAAGTTCACCTACTCCACCAAATATGGATACACCTCCATGAGCTTTGACAATGTTGTTGATTAATTCCATAATGAGTACTATTTTACCTACCTCAGCTCCCCAAATAGCCCAATTTTTCCTCCATGATGATAAAGAGCTAAAAGATCGACTACTTTAATTCTTGTTTCAAAAATAGATAATTTTGTATCTAATTGTATGAAAACAGGCATAGGTTTATGAATAGCGGATGTTGTGCGAGTATCTATAGGACCTAAATTATCAACGGGCTCTCCAAGCACGTTAAAAGTTTGTCCTAGGGTCGCTCCACCAACTAGAAAACTTAGAGGAGCTCCCGTGTCAATCACTTCCATTCCTCTCATTAGACCATCTGTAGCACTCATAGCTACAGCTCTAACTCAATTATTTCCTAATAATTATTGTACCTCATAAGTTACATTAATTTGTTGACTGGCAGTATCTCGACTCTTAACTACCAAAGTGTTGTAAATATTAGGCATCTTGCCCAAGGGAAAGGCCACATCCAGTACTAGACCGATGATTTGAGAAATACATCCCAGATTTTTTTTTTCAAGCATGGAAACTCTAGGAACAGAAGTAGTTGGATTTATTCTCATAATATAATAAAGTGAAACATGTCACTTTTTTTTTCCAAAAATTATCTAATACAAAAGAAATCTTCGACAGCGGGCTAATCGATTAATTCAATAAGAAATAGGGGTTAGTGCTCGATTTCGTTGGTACAATCCAATTGAATGCAATTTAATTGGATTATTTCCTTAAATGTTTCCTTATTCAATGAAGAAATTTTTTAGTTCAACCAACCTATTTTCAAAATATGAAGTGGATAAATAAAAATTTTGAAAGATTCTTTCATTTGTCTATTATTATAGGCAATACCATCCATACTATCTATGGAATTTAAACCCGAACTCTATTTATGATTCCTTATTTCTATCTCATTATCTTTATTTCAATTTGTATTTTATTTTAGCATATTGATTTTTTTTAATGTCCAACCTCTGCCTCTTTTTTCCATCTATATTACTTCATTTCATGAACAAATTATGCCTATTTTCACATCTAGGATTTACATATACAACATATATTACTGTCAAGAGTGAATTTCTTATTTCTTATTATTTTATTTAATTTATATTATATAATTTAGATTAGAATATTAATTCTATTATATATTCTATTTCTATTAAATATTCTACTATATATTAGAATATATATATTCTAATTTAATAATTTATTTCTATATTTACATTATTTATATTTATATATTTTTCTTTTTTTATTTATATATTATTTATAATATAATTAATATAATTTTATTTAGAATATAATTTAGAATATAATATATTAATATTATATTAATATATTATTTATATATTTATATATAGTTCTGTTTATTTATATATTATATATTTTTATGTATTATATATTTTCTATTTGTTTATATTTGTTTCTATATATTTCTAATATTTCTATTTCGTTTATTTCATTTCGAATTTCGATTCAAAAAAAAGTAAGGAATTATAAACTTGAAAAACACGGATCGGGTTACGCCACACATATGAAAGAATATAGAATAATGATGTATTTGGCGAATCAAATACCATGGTCTAATAAGGAACCTTTCAAATTAGTTGATAATTTTTTAGAATATTTCTTCAAAAAGGTTTCATTAACTCCTCATTTATGTCAAGTAGACTTGTTGCAAGAATTCTAATTCATGAGTTGTAGGGAGGGACTTATGTCACCACAAACAGAGACTAAAGCAAGTGTTGGATTCAAAGCTGGAGTTAAAAAGTATAAATTGACTTATTACACTCTTGAATATGAAGTCAAAGATACTGATATGTTGGCAACCTTTTGTGTAACTCCTCAACCTAGAGTTTTACTTAAGGAAGTGGGGGCCCTGATAGCTGCTGAATCTTCTACTGCTACATGGACAACTGTGTGGATCGATGGGCTTACCAGCCTTGATTGCTACAAAGGGTGATGCTACCACATTGAGCCCATTGCTGGAGAAGAAAATCAATATATATGTTATGTAGCTTACCCGTTAAACCTTTTTGAAGAAGGTTTTATTACTAATATGTTTACTTCTATTATGGGTAATGTATTTGGGTTCAAAGCCTGCGTGCTCTATGTCTAGCGGATCTGCGAATCCCTACTTCTTATATTAAAACTTTCCAAGGTCCACCTCATGGCATCTAGGTTGAAAAAGATAAGTTAAAAAAGTACGATCACCCCTATTAGGATGTACTATTAAACCTAAATTGGGGTTATCCGTTAAGAACTACAGTAGAGCAATTTATGAAGGTCTACGTGGCAGACTTGATTTTACTAAAGATGATGAGAATGTGAACTCCCAACCATTTATGCACTGGAAAAACCATTTCTTATTTTGTACCGAAGTAATTTATAAAGCGCAGGCTGAAATAGGTGAAATCAAAGGGCACTACTTAATGCTATTGCGGGCACATGTGAAGAAATGATGAAAAGGGTCATATTTGCCAGAGAATTAGGAGTTTCTATCATAATGCATGACTAGTTAACAGGTGGGTTCATTGCAACTACTAGCTTGGCTCATTATTACCGAGATAATGGTCTACTTCTTCACATCCATCGCGTAATGCAAGTAGTTATTGATGGACAGAAGAATCATGGTATGCACTTTTGTGTAATAGCTAAACCTTTAAGTCTGTTTGGTGGACATCATATTCACTCTGGTATAGTAGTAGGTAAACTTAAAGGAGAAAGGGACATAACTTTGGGCTTTGTTGATTTACTATGTGATGATTTTATTGAAAAAGATCGAAGCTGTGGTATTTATTTCACTCAAGATTAGGTTTCTTTACGAGGTGTTATGCCCGTAGCTTTAAGGGGTATTCACCTTTGGCATATGCCTGCTTTGACCAAGATCTTTGGAGATGATTCTGTATTACCATTTGGTGGAGGAACTTTAGGATACCCTTGGGGAAATGCACAGGGTGCCCTAGCTAATCAAGTAGCTTTAGAAGTATGTGTAAAAGCTCGTAATGAGGGACGTGACCTTGCCCGCGAGGGTAATGAAATTATCCACGAGGCTAGCAAATAAATTCCTAAACTAGCTGCTACTTATGAAGTATGGAAGGAGATCAAATTTGAATTCGAAGCAATGGATAGTTTAGATAAATAAAATTTGAATTCGAAGCAATGGATACTTTGTAATCTAGTAATTATTGTTGGTTTGTTGAATTGCAATTAAACTCAGCCCAATCTTTTACTAAAAGAATTAAGCTGATCCTATTGTCTATATGTCTATATTTTGGATAGATATATTTTTAACTAGATATATAGATCTTAAATACAAAATAAAAGACTAAACATAACTCAAATTTTTTCTCGGGTCTATAATTAATCTTATGTATGGATTCTTAAGATTGGTGTATTCTTTTCTATCTTATATCCCATCATTTTGGATCATGGATCGAGCCAACCAACACAACTTCTTCTACCCATCCTGTGTGTTGTCCTTTTTGTTTCATGTTGAAATAGAAACTTATTGTATTAGTAGTTGAGATTTTACGAAAACGTTCTTCATAAGAGAAATTTTTTTCAATTTTTCAGTGCGAATTTTACACAACATAAGGAAATCACTATTCCTAATTGAAAATTGATATTTCTAATTGAAAAGAAAAAAAAGCTCTATCATATATAATGAAGCGAATTTTACACAACATAAGAAAATCACTATTTCTAATTGAAAATTGATATTTCTAATTGAAAAGAAATAAAAGCTCTATCATATATAATGAACTGATACTCTAGGTTCTCATAAAAGAGAATCATTTCCTTCTCGCTCATTATTCATTTATAACCTTAGCGATTGTATCTAGTATGCTTATTCTGATAGGAAATAAAATATTCAATTGATTTTTCATCAAATGACTATTCATCTATTGTACTTTCTTGTAAATAGAGGGAAGAAAGCTCTATGGAAAAATCATGGTTCAATTTGATCTTATCTAAGGAGGAATTATAATACAGATGTGGGCTAAGCAAATCAATAGATAGTCTTGGTCCTATTGAAAATACTAGTGTAAAGAAAGACCCGACTATAAATGATATAGATAAAAACATTCATGATTGTAGTGATAGCTCTAGTTATTAAAGTAAGGTTGACCATTTAGTTGGCATCAAAGACATTTAAAATTTCATTTCTGATGACACCTTGTTAATTAGCTATAGTAATCAGGATAGTTATTCCATATATTCTGATAGTTAAAATAAAATTTTTAAGATTGACAATGATCATTCTTTTATGAGTGAACTAGAAAGTTTTTTTATAGTTATCATAATTCTAGTTATATGAATAATGGATGAAAAAATGATGATCCCACTATGATTTTAACTTGTTTAATACTAACTATAGTTGGAATAATCACATTAATAGTTGTATTGACTCTTATCTTTGTTCTCAAATCTGTATTGATAGTTCCATTTTAAGTGGTAGTGACAATTCCAATGATAGTTATATTTATAATTGCATTTGTGGCGAAGGTGGAAATAGTAGTGAAGGCAAGAATTTCGATATAATAACTCGCGAAAATGGTAATGATTTAA
>JBBYHM010000014.1:40758-52194 GCA_038381775.1 Adansonia rubrostipa
ACAATTTGTAATAAACTCTTTCTTTATTAAATTCAAATTAGAAATTCAAATTCAAATTAGAAGACAAGAACAATAGAATAACAATAATAAGAAAAGTAAGAATAAAGTAAGATAATAAAGAAAGTGGATTATCTTATCACACACCTATTTTATTTGATTTAGAAAGATGGGCAAGTCCTTTTATTTAATTCTACATTCCTTGCACTTATTAGATATATATACTCGCTTAGATATACTTAGTATTTAGATATACTTAGTATAATATACGAATTATAATATAATCATTATAAGATATATTTCTAACTAACAATATAATAATAACAGGTACAAATATTAAATTGAGGTACCCATTTTATGACAACTTTCAGTAGCTTTCCTTCTATTTTTGTGCCTTTAGTAGGCCTAGTATTTTTGGCAATTGCAATGGCTTTTTATCTTTGTATGTTCAAAAAACTAAGATTTTTTAGATTCGATAGGCCAAGACAAGACCAAATCTTATCTATTTTTTTCAAGACTTAGATGCCACAGATGCCTATTTAGTATAATATTGTATAACATCCGGCTTCCTTGAACGGAACATAAATGAAGAAGCTCCTCTTATGTATACGTAAACATGATATAGGGGTAAATAAATTATAGCAAGTGGATCGATATCGAATGGATGTATAAAATTGAAGTCTATATATCTAGTAGATCTGTATAGGGGATCATATAAAGGGGATGATTTTAGATCTAAGCAATTTGATGAATTACTTCTAAAAGTTCATATCAAAATAGTACTAGTTGATGAGAGTTACTTCAAAAACAAAAAAAGTCAAGTCAAATTTTTTAGGTTATTCTCTCAATTCCAATAAAATGCAACTAGATCTAGGATGTATGAGCTAGCGATCAGAATCTATATGGATGGAATTTATAGTGAGGTCTTGAAAAACAAGCAATTTCTTCTTGGCCTTTATCTTTTTTTTTTTGGTTCATTAGGGATTTTATTAGTTGGAACTTCTAGTTATCTTAGTAGGAATTTGATATCTTTATTTCCATCTCAGCAAATTGTTTTTGTCCACAAGGAATCGTGATGTCTTTCTATGTGATTGTAGGGCTCTTTGTTAGTTTCTATTTGTGGTGCACGATTTTTTGGAATGTAGGTAGTGGTTATGATCGATTCGATAGAAAAGAGGGAATAGTATGTATTTTTTGTTAGGTTTTTCCTGGAAAAAATCATCGCATCTTTCTACGATTCCTTATGAAAGATATTCAATCTATCAGAGTAGAAGTTAAAGAGGGTATTTATGCTCATCGTGTCCTTCATATGGAAATCAGAGGCCAAGGGGCCATTCCCTTGACTCATACTAAAAAGAATTTGACTCTGCGAGAAATTGAACAAAAAGCTATTGAATTGGCCTATTTTTTGCGTGTACCGATTGAAGTCTTTTGAAATGAATTGCAGAATAAATGCTTTCTCACTAGGAGGAAAAACTCAAGCCAGGAATCCTCTTTTTCTCTATAATAGAACTAAACTGAAGTTTCTTCAGATGCCCATTCGAACCAAAGCAGACGTGTACAGAAGAGTCATAACATAAAAAAACAAAAATGTTTTTTTTTGTCCATAAAAATTGTTTTTTATGCATTTGTAAATGTAAAACCACTCAACTTAATTCAGTAACAAAACAAGCAAGAAATCAAAATAATGGATTCGAAATGCCAACATATATAGGATATTTTAAGAAATAAACATCTTTATTACTAGCAAGGTCTGGGGAAGAATAGGAAAGGTGATTTCACTATATTTTTTACCAGGAACAGGACCTATCACAAGAATATTTTTCTTAGTGGGATAGTAGTTCTGAAAAGATAGATTGCTTATCTTTTCTTTCATCTTAGGCAAAATACGATCAGTTATGGCTAACTCAAACCCCTTCGGTAAAATAAGAATAGCACCCACATTTAAATCCCCTTTCTTACTATTAGCAAGAACTTGTTTCAGTTGCATATCATAAGGAATTCTAACAACCGCTTCAAATATAGTATTAGGAAGTACCGCTCGTGGAACCTCAATATCCACAGGTTTATTAGCTAAATGGCAATTGGCATATACAATACGCCCAATTGCTTCTCATGGATTTTCATACCCTTCTACGCAAAAATGGGATATGCATTTGAAATAGATGCCCCGATTATTATATAGATCGTGAAAGATACAAAAATCGATCGAGTAATCTCCTCCTTTATCCAAAAAAAAGTATTTCTAGTTTGCATAGTCCAATCATTGATCCCGAAAATTTTTATAATAAAATCAGCTAGGTCACTAGTCTAGTTCCCTATCCACAATTCTACTATTTATTTTCACTGAAAAAAATTACTGAAATAGAGGAGAAATTGTATTCCCTTGATGGGTAGAAAGAGTAAAGTAAGTACAACTTTGCATGCTTTGCTTATATAGAAAGTAAGAAAGATTATAATTGAATCCGTGAATCATTTGTCAGTCATTCATTGAATGATAAATAACTACAAGTGACGGAGATACACGATTTAAATAACGAAAGATCCAATATTTAAAAATTATATCTAGAATGACTGGAAAGGTAGAAACAAGACCAGATATAATTTGATCATTATGAACAAATCCAAAATCTTTGTAGATATAGCCAATCATTAGTTCTTAACCATGGGGCAAATAGAATCTGAGACATAAATCAGTTAATAAAAGAATAGAAAAAGCTTTTATTGTGTTGCTTAAATTATACAGGAATTCTTGAACCTAAGAGTTAAGAATAACAAGTTCTTTATTCCCCAAAATAGAATAACCATTTAGAATAACGAAACAGATTAGATTTGTCGAGAAGTGCAAAATCATATGGATATGATCCTCATTGCACATCTTGATCAATTGGATCATTTTTTTGTGATTCCTATATGAAGTTTTTGTAGATGTGTTTACAGGTATTTTTTTTTATCATTTTGTCCAACAAGAAGAGTTCCTCTACTTCTATGAATTGTTCAAGAATATTTTTTTCTTGAATATCATTCAAAAAAGTTTCAGATTGCCTAGTATTCCACCAATTAGTAAACCAAGATTTTAGACTTTTATTAAATGAGAGAGAGATCCACCAGGGAAAAAATACTATAGATGCAAGATATATTAGGCATCTTTAATTCATTTACCCCTATATCATGGTTCCTTATTTATCTGAAGGAGATTACTACATGAACCCATGTTTATCCTAATTGACAGCCAAACATTAATTCTAAAATGGTAGAAAGAAAAGCTTTTTTTACGAAGGCAAAGCATTAACGTCATTTGTCCTAATAAAGAGATTGTGTTTATAGTGTCTAATCACAGAAAGAAAAGAGATTATTATGTGAATTCGTGTTTACCCCAATTGATAGATGAACTTTGACTTAAAAAAATGGTGGAAAAAAGTTTTTCTTATTAAACCAAAGCATCAATATCATTTATCCCAATGAGGAGAATGAGTTTATGGTACCCAATCATGAAAAGAAAGGAGATTATAACGTGTATCCGTGTTTGTCCCAATTGACAGATGAACTTTGCTTCTAAAAATGGTGGCAAGTGAATTTTTTTGTGAAACCAAATCATCAATGTCCTTTATCCCAATAAGGAGAATGTGTTTTTGGTACCCAATCATGAAAAAAAAGGAGACTATTATATGAATTCGTGTTTATCCTAATTGACAAATGAACTTTGACTCCAAAAACTTATGCGAAGAGAAGTTTTTCTTATGAAACCAAAGCATTAGTGTCATTTAACCCAATAAGAAGAATGAGTTTATGGTGCCCAATCATGAAAAAAAAGGGGATTATTATGTGAATCTGTGTTTTTCCTAACTGACAGATGAACTTTGACTCTAAAAAATGATGGGAGGTGAAGTTTTTCTTTTAAAACCAAAGATTAATTCATTTACCACAATAAGGAGAATATGTTTCTTATTCCCAATCAAGGACAAAAACGGAGTTTATTACGTGAAATCGTGCTTATCCCAAATGATAGACAAACTTTGATTGTAAAAAAATGGTAAAAAGTGAAGTCTTTATTATGAAACCAAAGCATCAATGTCATTTATCCCAATGAGGAGAATGAGTTTATGGTTTCCCATCTTTAAAAAAAATTATTATGTGAATCCATGTCTATCCTAACTGACAGACGAACTTTAGTTCTAGAAATGATAGAAAGAGAAGCTTTTCTTATGAAACCAAAGCATCGTTGTCATTTATCCCAATTAGGAGAATGAGTTTATGATTCCTCATCTTGAAAAGAAAAGAGATTATTATGTGAATCCGTGTTTATCCCAATTGATAGATGAACTTTGATTCCAAAAAACAGTGGGAAATGAAGTTTTTCATATGAAACCAAAGCATCAATTCATTTATCCTAATGCGAAGAAAGAGTTTATGGTGCCAAATCATGGAAGGAACGGAGATTATAATGTGAATCCATATTTATCCCAATTAACATAAGAACTTTGATTCTAAAAATTGGTGAAAAGTGAAGTTTTTCTTATAAAACCATAGCATTAGTGTCATTTATCCAAATAAGGAGAATGAGTTCATGGTTTCTCATCATGAAAAGAAAGGAGATTATTACGTGAATCCATATTTGCCCTAATTGATAGACGAACTTTGATTCTAAAAATGGTAGGAGATGAAGTTCTTCTTGTGAAACCAAAACATCGATGCCATTTATCCCAATAAGGAGAATGTGAAAGGGAGATTATTACATGAATTAGTGTTTATTGTAATTGATAGATCAATATTGACTCCAAAAAATAGTGGGAAGAAAAATTTTTCTTATGAAACCAAAGTATCGATATCATTTATCCCAATAAGGAGAATCAGTTCGTGGTGCCTAATCTTGAATATAAAGGGGATTATTATGTGAATCTGTGTTTATCCTAATTGACATACACACTTTGATTCTAAAAAATGGCAGGAAGTGAAGTTTTTCTTTTGAAACCAAAGCATTAATTCATTTATCCCAATAAGAAGAATGTATTTATTGTACCCAGTTAGGGAAGAAAAGAAGTTTATTATGTGAATCGGTATCTATCATAATTGATAGATGAACTTTGATTCTAAGAAATGGTGAGAAATGACATTTTTCTTACAAAACCAAAGGATTAAGTCATTTATCCCAATAAAGAGAATGAGTTTATGGTGCCCAATCATGAAAAAGGAGAATGAGTTTATGGTGCCCAATCATGAAAAAAAAAGAGATTATTATGTGAATTCATGTTTGTCCCAATTGATAGATGAACTTTGATTCTAAAAAATGGTGGGAAGCAAAGTTTCTCATATGAAACCAAAGCATCAATTCATTTATCCTAATGAGGAAAATGAGTTTATGGTGCCAAATCAGGAAAGGAACGGCGGTTATTATGTGAATCTATGTTTATCTCAACGATAGATGAACTTTGATTCTAAAAAATGGTAGAAAGTGAAGTTTTTCTTAGGAAACCATAGCATTAATGTCATTTATTCAAATAAAGAGAATGAGTTCACGGCTCCTCATCATGAAAAGTAAGGAGATTATTTTGTGAATTCGTGTTTATCTTAATTGATAGAAGAACTTTGATTCTAAAAAATGGTGGGAAGTGATGTTTTTCTTATGAAACCAAAGCATCAATGTCATTTATCCCAATAAGGAGAACGTTTTTATGGCGACCAATCATGAAAAAAGAAGAGATTATTACATGAATTCGTGTTTATCCTAATTGATAGACAAACATTGACTCCAAAAAATGGTGGAAAGAGAAGCTTTTCTTATGAAAGCAAAGCATCAGCGTTATTTATCTCAATAAAAAGAATGAGTTTATGGAGCCCAATCATGAAAAAAAAAGGATTATTATGTGAATCTGTGTTTATCCTAATTGATAAATTTTGATTCTAAAAAATAGTAGGAAGTGAAGTTTTTCTTTTGAAACCAAAGCATTAATTCATTTATCCCAATAAGGAGAATGTGTTTATTGTGCCCAATCAAGGAAAAAAAAGGTTTATTATGTGAATCGGTGTTTATCCCAATTGAAGACGAAATTTGATTCTTAAAAATGGTAGGAAGTGAAGTTTTTCTTCTGAAACTAAAGGATCTATTCATTTATCCCAATGAAGATAATTAGTTTATGGTTTTTCATCTTGAAAAGAAAGAAGCTTATTATGAGAATCTGTGTTTATCCAAAATGACAGATAAATATTAATTCTATAAAATGATGGAAAGTGAAGCTTTTTTTTACAAAACCAAAGAATCAATATCATTTATCCGAATGAGTTAAATGACCTTTCTATACCCACTAATGAAAAGAAAGGAGATTACTACGTGAATCCGTGTTTATCCAAATTGATAGCAAAACTTTAATTCTAAAAATGGTAAAAAAAAAGCTTTCGTATAAATGCAAATCGTCAATGTCATTTATCTTGATAAGGAGAATGTGTTTATGGTGCCCAATCATAAAAAGAAAGGAGATTATTACATGAATTCATATTTACCCCAATTGACAGATGAACTTTGACTCCAAAAAATGGTGGGAAAAGAAGTTTTTCTTATGAAACCAAAGCATCAATGTCATTCATTCCAATAAGAAGAATGAGTTTATGGTGCCCAATCATGAAAAGAAAAGAGATTATTATGTCAATCCATGTTTGTCCTAATTGACAGATGAACTTTGATTCTAAAAGTTATGGGAAATCAAGTTTTTTTTATGAAACCAAAGCATCAATGTCAATTATCCCAATAAGGAGAATATGTTTATGATGCCCAATCATGAAAAAAAAGAGACTATTATATGAATTCATGTTTATGCCAATTGAAGGATGAACTTTGACTCCAAAAAATCATGGGAAGATAAGTTTTTCTTATGAAACCAAAGCATCAATGTCATTTATCCTAATAAGGAGAATGAATTTATGATGCCCAATCATGAAAAGAAAGGCAACTATTTTCTGAATCTGTGTTTATCTCAATTGACGAATTAGCTTTGATTCTAAAAAGTGGTGGGAAGTAAAGTTTTTCTTATGAAACCAAAGCATTAATGTCATTTATCCCAATGAGGAGAATGAGTTTATGGTTCCTTATCTTGAAAGGAAAGGAGATTATTATGTGAATCTGGGTCTATCCTAACTGACGATGAACTTTAATTCTAAAAATGATAAAAAGAAAAGCCTTTCTTACAAAACAAAAGGATCAATGTCATTTACCCCAATAAAAAGAATAAGTTTATGGTTCCTCATCTTGAAAAGAGAGGAGATTATTATGTGAATACGTGTTTGTCCCAATTTACAAATGAACTTTGATTCAAAAAAATAGTGGGAAGTGAAGTTTTTCATAAAAAACCAAAGCATCAATTCATTTATCCCAATGAAGAGAATGAGTTTATCCGAATTGATAGTTGAACATTAATTCTATAAATGATGGAAAGTGAAGCCTTTTTTATGAAATCAAAGCATGAATGTCTTTTATCCAAATGAGTAGAACGATCTTACTGTACCCACTAATGAAAAGAAAAGAGATTACTATGTGAATCCATGTTTATCCAAATTAACAGCCAAACTTTAATTCTAAAAATGGTAGAAAGAGAAGCTTTTTTTATGAAAGCAAAGCATCAATGTCATTTATCCCAATAAATAGAATGTGTTTATGGTGCCCAATCATGAAAAGAAAACAAAGTATTATGTGAATTTATGTTTACCCCAATTGACAGATGAACGTTGACTCCAAAAAATAGTGGGAAAAAAAGTTTTTCTTAGGAAACCAAAGCATCAATGTCATTTATCCCAAAGAGGAGAATGAGTTTACGGTGCCATATCATGTAAAGAAAAAGAGATTATAATATGAATCCATGTTTGACCCAATTGATAAACAAACTTTGATTCTAAATGGTGGGAAGTAAAGTTTTTTTTTTTTCGAAACCAAAGCCTTAATTCATTTATCCTAATAAGGAGAATGTGTTTATTATGCCCAATCAAGGAAAAAAGAGTTTATCACATGAATCAGTATTTATCCCAATTGACGTCAGAGCTTTGATTCAATAAAATAATGGGAAGTGAAGTTTTTAATATGAAACTAAAGCATCAATTCACTTATCCCAAGAAGGAGAATGAGTTTATGGTGTCAAATCATGAAAGGAACAAAGATTATTATGTGAATCCTTGTTTATCCCAATTATCAGATAAACTTTGATTCTAAAAATTGGTGGAAAGTGAAGTTTTTCTTATGAAACCATAGCATCAATGCCATTTATCCAAATAAGGAGAATGAGTTCATGGGTCCTCATCATGAAAAGAAAAGAGATTATTACGTGAATCCGTGTTTGTCACAATTGATAGATGAACTTTGATTTTAAAAATGGTGGGAAGTGAAGTTTTTCTTGTGAAACCAAAGCATCAATGTCATTTATCCCAATAAGGAGAATATGTTTATGGTGCCTAATCACAAAAAAAAGAGACTATTATGTGATTTCATGTTTATCCCAATTGACAGATGAACTTTGACTCCAAAAAATTCACGGAAAGAGAAATTTTTCTTATGAAACTGAGCATCAATGTCATTTATCCCAATGAGCATAATGAGTTTATGGTGCCCAATCATGAAAAAAAAGGGGGTTATTATGTGAATCTATGTTTATCCCAAATGATAAATGAACTTTGATTCTAAAAAATGGTAAGAGGTGAAGATTTTCTTATGAAACCAAAGCATCAATCCATTTACCCCAATAAGGAGAATGTGTTTATTATGCCTAATCAAGGAAAATAAGAGTTTATTTCGTGAATCTGTGTTTATCACAATTAAGGACGAACTTTGATTCTAAAAAATAGTGGGAAGTGAAGTTTTTTTAATGAAACCAAAGGATAAATTCGTTTATCCCAATAAGGAGAGTGAGTTTATGGTGCCTAATTATGAAAAGAAAAGAGATTAGTATGTGAATCCGTGTTTGTCCCAATTGATAGACGAACTTTGATTCTAAAAAAGGGTGGGAAGTGAAGTTTCTCATATGAAACCAAAGCATCAATTCATTTGCCCCAATGAGGACAATGAGTTTATGGCGCCAAATCATGAAAAGAAACTTAATTATTATGTGAATCCGTGTTTATCCTAATGACAGATAAACTTTGATTCTAAAAAATGGTGGGAAGTGAAGTTTCTCTTATAAAACCATAGCATCAATGTCATTTATCTGAACAAGGAGAATGAGTTCATGGTTTCTTGTCCTAAAAAGAAAGGGGATTATTATGTGAATTCGTGTTTGTCCCAATTAAGAGACAAACTTTGATTCTAAAAATTGGTGGGACGTGAAGTTTTTCTTGTGAAACTAAAGCATCAATGTCATTTATCCCAATAAGGGTAATGTGTTTATGGTGCCCAATCATGAAAAAAAAGATATTATTACATGAATTAGTGTTTATCCTAATTCACAAACGAACATTGACTCCAAAAAATGGTGGGAAGAGAAGTTTTTCTTATGAAACCAAAGCATCTATGTCATTTTTCCCATGAGGAGAATGAGTTTATGGTGCCCAATTAAGAAAAAAAATGGGATTATCATGTGAATCTGAGTTTATCCTAATTGACAGACAAACTTTGATTCTAAAAAATGGTAGGAAGTGAAAATTTTCTTTTGAAACCAAAGCATCAATTCATTTATCCCAATAAGGAGAATATGTTTATTGTGCCCAAACAAGGAAAAGAAAGGAGTTTATTACGTGAATCGGTATCTATCACAATTGACGGATAAACTTTGATTCTAAAAAATGATGGGCAGTGAAGTTTTTCTTATGAAACCAAAGGATAAATTCATTTATCCCAATGAGGAGAATGAGTTTATAGTGCCTAATTATGAAAAGAAAAGATATTATTATGTGAATCCATGATTGTCCCAATTGACAAACGAACTTTGATTCTAAAAAATGGTGGGAAGTGAAGTTTTTCATATGAAATGAAACCAAAGCATCAATTCATTTATCACAAAGAGGACAATGAGTTTATGGTGCCAAACCATGAAAGGAACCATAATTACTATTTGAATCCTTGTTTATCCCAATGATAGACGAACTTTGATTTTAAAAAATGATGGGAAGTGAAGTTTTTCTTATGAAACATTAGCATTAATTTCATTTATCCAAATAAGGAGAATGAGTTAATGGTTTCTCAACATGAAAAAGAGGGGATTATTATGTGAATCTATGCTTGTCCCAATTGGTAGACAAACTTTGATTCTAAAAAATGGTGGGAAGTGATGTTTTTCTTGTGAAACCAAAGCTTCAATGTCATTTATCCTAATAAGGATAATTTATTTATGGTGCCCAATAATGAAAAAAAAGGAGATTATAACATGAGTTAGTGTTTATCCTAATTCACAAACGAACATTGACTCCAAAAAATGGTAAGAAGAGAAGTTTTTCTTATGAAGCCAAAACATCAATGTCGTTTATCCCAATGAAGAGAATAAGTTTATGGTGCCCAATCATGAAAAGAAAGGGGATTATTATGTGAATCTATGTTTATCCTAATTGACAGACAAACTTTGATTCTAAAAAATAGTGGGAAGTGAAGTTTTTCTTTTGAAACCAAAGCATCAATTCATTTATCCCAATAAGGAGATAGTGTTTATTGTGCCCAATCAAGGAAAATAAAGTAGTTTATTACGTGAATCAGTATTTATCCCAATTGACAGATGAACTTTGATTCTAAAAAATGGTGGGTAGTGAAGTTTTTCTTATGAAACCAAAGGATAAATTCATTTATCCCAATAAGGAGAATGAGTTTATGGTGCCCAATTATGGAAAAAAAAGAGGTTATTATGTGAATCCATGATTGTCCCAATTGACAAACGAACTTTTATTCTAAAAAATGGTGGGAAGGGAAGTTTTTCACATAAAATGAAACCAAAGCATCAATTCATTTATTACAAAGACGAAAATGAATTTATGGTGCCAAACCATGAAAGGAACCACAATTACTATGTGAAATCCATGTTTATCCCAATGACAAAGAAACTTTGATTTTAAAAAATGGTGGGAAGTGAAGTTTCTCTTATAAAACAGTAGCATTAATTTCATTTATCCAAGTAAGAAGAATGAGTTCATGGTGTCTCAACATGAAAAGAATGGGGATTATTATGCGAATCCATGCTTGTCCCAATTGGTAGACAAACTTTGATTCTAAAAAATAGTGGGAAGTGAAGTTTTTCTTGTGAAACTAAAGCATCAATGTAACTTATCCCAATAAGGATAATTTGTTTATGGCGCCCAATAAAGAAAAAAAAAGGAGATTATTGCATTAGTGTTTATCCTAATTCACAAATGAACATTGACTCCAAAAAATGGTGGGAAGAGAAGTTTTTCTTATGAAGCCAAAGCATCAATGTCATTTATCCCAATGAAGAGGATGAGTTTATGGTGCCCAATCATGAAAAGAAAGGGGATTATTATGTG
>JBBYHM010000014.1:52294-135866 GCA_038381775.1 Adansonia rubrostipa
ATAAGGAGAAAAGTTTATGATGCCCAATTGTGGAAAGAAAAGAGGTTATTATGTGAATCCATGATTGTCCCAATTGAAAAACGAACTTTGATTCTAAAAAATGGTGGGAAGTGAAGTTTTTGACATAAAATGAAACCAAAGCATCAATTCATTTATCACAAAGATGAAAATGAATTTATGGTGCCAAACCATGAAATGAACCACAAATTACTATGTGAATCCATGTTTATCCCAATGACAAACAAACTTTGATTTAAAAAAATGGTGGGAAGTGAAGTTTTTCTTATAAAACAGTAGCATTAATTTCATTTATCCAAGTAAGAAGAATGAGTTCATGGTGTCTCAACATGAAAAGAATGGGGATTATTATGCGAATCCATGCTTGTCCCAATTGGTAGACAAACTTTGATTCTAAAAAATGGTGGGAAGTGAAGCTTTTCTTGTGAAACCAAAGCATTAATGTCACTTATCCCAATAAGGATAATTTGTTTATGGCGCCCAATAAAGAAAAAAAAAGAGATTATTGCATTAGTGTTTATCGTAATTCATAAATGAACATTGACTCCAAAAAATGGTGGGAAGAGAAGTTTTTCTTATGAAGCCAAAGCATCAATGACATTTATCCCAATGAAGAGAATGAGTTTATGGTGCCCAATCATGAAAAAAAAAGGGATTATTATGTGAATCTATGTTTATCCTAATTGACAAATAAACTTTGATTCTAAAAAATGGTGGGAAGTGAAGTTTTTTTTTGAAACCAAAGCATCAATTCATTTTTCCCAATAAGGAGAATGTGTTTATTGTGCCTAATCAAGGAAAAGAAAGGAGTTTATTACATGAATCGGTATTTATCCCAATTAACAGATGAACTTTGATTCTAAAAAATAGAAGCTAGTGAAGTTTTTCTTATGAAACCAAAGGATAAATTCATTTATCCCAATGAGGAGAATGACTTTATGGTGCCCAATTATGAAAAGAAAAGAGATTATTATATGAATCCATGATTGTCCCAATTAATTGAAAAACTTTGATTCTAAAAAAGGGTGGGAAGTGAAGTTTTTCACATGAAATGAAACCAAAGCATCAATTCGTTTATCACAAAGATGACAATGAGTTTATGGTGCCAAACCATGAAAGAAACCACAATTACTATGTGAATTCATGTTTATCCCAATGAAGATAAACTTTGACTTTAAAAAATGGTGGGAAATGAAGTTTTTCTTGTGAAACCATAGCATCAATTTCATTTATCCAAATAAGGAGAATGAGTTCATGGTTTGTCAACATGAAGAGAAAGGGGATTATTATATGAATCCATGCTTGTCCCAATTGGCAGACAAACTTTGATTCTAAAAAATGGTGGGAAGTGAAGCTTTTCTTGTGAAACCAAAGCATCATTGTCATTTATCCCAATAAGGATAATGTGTTTATGGTGCCCAATAATGAAAAAAAAAGATTATTACATGAGTTAATGTTTATTCTAATTGAAAAATGAACATTGACTCCAAAAAATTATGGGAGGAGAAGCTTTTCTTATAAACCCAAAGCATCAATGTCATTTATCCCAATGAAGAGAATGAGCTTATGGTGCCCAATCATAAAAAGAAAGGGGATTATTATGTTAATCTATGTTTATCCTAATTGAAAGACAGACTTTGATTCTAAAATATGGTGGAAAGTGGAGTTTTTCTTTTGAAACCAAAGCATCAATTCATTTATCCCAATAAGGGAATGTGTTTCTTGTTCCCAATCAAGGAAAAATGAGTTTATTACGTGAATCGGTATTTATCCCAATTGACGGATGAACTTTGATTCTAAAAAATGGTGGGAAGTGAAGTTTTTTATGAAACCAAAGGATCAATTCATTTATCCCAATAAGGAGAATGAGTTTAAGGTGCCCAATCATAAAAAAAAAAGATTATTATGTGAATTTGTGTTTATCCTAATTGACAGACGAACTTTGATCCTAAAAAATGGTGGGAAGTGAAGTTTTTCTTATGAAACCAAAGGATAAATTCATTTATCCCACTGAGGAGAAGGAGTTTATGGTGCCCAATCATGAGAAAAGGAGATTATTGCATGAATTCGTGTTTATCCTAATTGAAGAATGAACTTTTATTCTAAAAAACGGTGGGAAGTGAAGTGTCTTATATGAAACCAAAGTATCAATTTATTTATCCCAACGAGGAGAATGAGTTCATGGTGCCAAATCATGAAAGGAACAGTGATTATTATGTTAATCGGTGTTTATCCTAATGACAAACTAACTTTGATTCCAGAAAATGGTGGGAGGTGAAGTTTTTCTTATGAAACTGAAGCATCAGTGTTATTTATCCTAATAAGAAGAATGTGTTTATGTTGCCCAATCGTGAAAAAAAAAGAGATTATTATATGAATTTACATTTATCCTAATTGACAGATGAACATTGACTCCAAAAAATGGTGGGAAGAGAAGTTTCTTTTTATGAACGCAAAGCATCAATGTCATTTATCCCAATGAGAAAAATGAGTTTATGCTACCCAATTATGAAAAGAAAAGAGATTACTATGTGAATCCATGTTTGTCCTAATTGACAGACAAACTTTGATTCTAAAAAATGGTGGAAAGCAAAGTTTCCCATATGAAACCAAAGCATCAATTCATTTATCCTAAAGAGAACAATGAGTTTATGATGCCAAATCATGAAAGGAAGAGCGATTATTATGTAAATCCATCTTTATCCTAATGACAGACGAACTTTGATTCTAAAAAATGGTGGGAAGTGAAATTTTTCTTATAAAACCATAGCATCAATGTTGTTTATCTAAATAAGGAGAATGAGTTCATGGTTTCTCATCATGAGAAGAAAGGGGATTATTATGTGAATCTGTGTTTGTCCCAATTGACAGATGAACTTTGATTCTAAAAATGGTGGGAATTAAAGTTTTTCTTATGAAACCAAAGCATCAATTCATTTATCCCAATGAGGAGAATAAGTTTATGGTGGCTAATCATGAAAATGAAAAAGATTATTTTGTGAATCCGTGTCTATCCCAACAGACAGACAAACTTTAGCCCTAAAAATGGTAGAAAGAGATGCTATTATATTGAAACCAAACATGAATGTCATTTATCCAAATGAGGAGAAGAAGTTTATGGTTCCTCATCATGAAAAGAAAGGAGAAGTTATATGAATCCGTGTTTATCCTAATTGACAGACAAACTTTGATTCTAAAAATTAGTGGGAAGTGAAGTTTTTCATATTAAATCAAAGCATCAACTTATTTATCCCAATGAAGAGAATCTATTTATAGAGCCAAATCATGAAAGAATCAAAGATTATTATATGAATCCATGTTTATCCCAATTGATAGATGATTCTAAAAAATGGTAGGAAGTGATGTTTTTCTTATGAAACCAAAGCATCAATGTCATTTATCCTAATGAGTAGAATGAGTTTATTTTACCCAATCATTAAAAGAAAGGAGATTATTATGTGAATCCTATTTATCCCAACTGACAGATGAACTTTACTTTTAAAAATGGTAGAAGCAAAATCTTTTCATATAAAACCAAAGTTTCAATACCATTTGTCGTAATGAGGAGAATGTGTTTATGGTGCCCAATCATGAAATGAAACGAGATTAATATGTAAATTCATGTTTATCCTAATTTACAGATGAACTTTAATTCTAAGAATAGTAGGAAGTAAAGTTTTTTTTATGAAACCAAAGCATCAATTCATTTATCCCAATAAGGGGAATGAGTTCGTGGTACCCAATCATGAAAAGAAAAGAGATTATTATGTGAATTTGTGTTTATCCTAATTGACAGACGAGCTTTGATTCTAAAAAATGATGGGAAATGAAGTTTTTCTTATGAAACCAAAGCATCAATGTCATTTATCCTAATAAGGAAAATGAGTTTATGGTTCCTTATCATGAAAAAAAAAGGATCATTATGTGCATCTGTGTTTGTCCCAACTGACAATCGAACATTAATTGTAAGAAATGGTGGGATGTGAAGTTTTTCTTATAAAACCAAACATCAATTTATTTATCCCAACGAGAAGAATGAGTTTATGGTGCCCAATTATTAAAAGAAAGGAGATTATTATATGAATCTGTGTCTATCCTAATAGATAGATGAATTTCAATTCTAAAAATAGTAGAAAGAGATGCTATTATAATGAAACCAAAGAATCAATATCATTTATCTGAATAAGGAGAATGAGTTTATGGTTCCTCATCATGAAAAGAAAAGAGATTATTATAGGAATCCATGTTTATCCTAGTTGATAGATGAACTTTGATTCTAAAAATTGGTAAGAAGTGAAGTTTTTCATATGAAACCAAAGCATTAATTCATTTATCCCAATGAAGAAAATGAGTTTATGTTGCCAAATCATTAAAAAATGAGAGCTTATTATATGAATCCATGTTTATCCAAACTGATAGATGAACTTTAATTCAAAAAATGGTAGAATAAGAAGCCTTTCTTGTGAACCCAAAATAGCAATGTCAATTATCACAATAAGAAGAATGAGTTTATGGTTCCCTAGCATAGAAAGAATGGAGATTATTATGTGAATCCATGTTTATCCTAATTGATAGACGAATTTTGATTCTAAAGGTGGTGGGAAGTGAAACTTTTCAGATGTAACCAAAGCTTTAATTCACTTATCCCAATGAAGAGAATGAGTTTATGGTTCCTTAACATAAAAAGAAATGAGATTATTATGTGAATCCATGTTTATCCTAATTGACAGATGAAGTTTGATTCTAAAAAATGATTGGAAGAAAAGCTTTTCTTATGAAACCAAAGCATCAATGTCATTTATCCCAACAAGGATAATGAGTTTATGGTTCTTCACCATGAAAAGAAAAGAGATTATTATGTGAATTCATTTTTATTCGAATTGACAAAGGAACTTTAATTCTAAAAGTGGTCAAGAGAGAATCTTTTATTATGAAGCTGAAGCATCAATCTCATTTATCCCAATGAGTAGAACGAGCTTATGGTCCCTATTATTAAAAGAAAGGATATTATTATGTGAATCTGTGTTTATCCTAATTGACTGATGAAGTATCATCCTTAAAAATGGTTGGAAGAAAAGCTTTTCTTATGAAACCAACGCATTAATGTCATTTATCCTAATAAGAAGAATGAGTTTATCGATCCTCATCAAGAAAAGAAAAGAGATTATTATGTGAATCTATGTTTATCCTAAATGATAGATGAAGTTTGATTCTAAAAAATAGTTCGAAGAAAAGCTTTTCTTATGAAACCAAAGCATTAATGTTATTTATCCCAATAAAGAAAATGAGTTTATGGTTCCTCATCATGAACAAAAAGGAGATTATTATGTGAATCAGTGTTTATCCAAACTGACAAATGAACTTTAATTCAAAAAATGGTAGAATGAAAAGTTTTTCTTATGAAATCAAAGCATCAATATCATTTATCCCAATAAGGAGAATGAATTTTATTGTTCCTCATCACAAAGAGAAAGGAGATTAATTTGTAAATCTATGTTTATCCCAATTGAAAGATGAATTTTGATTCTAAAAAATGGTAGGAAGTGAAGTTTTCTTATGAAACCAAAGTATCAAATCATTTATCGCAATGAGGAGAATGAGTTTATGGTTCCTCATCATGAAGAGAAAGGAGATTATTATGTGAATCCGTGTTTATCCTTATTGACAAATGTAGTTTGATTCTGAAAAATAGTTGAAAGAAAAGCTTTCCTTATGAAACAAAAGCATCAATGTCATTTATTCCAATAAGGAGAATAAGTCTATGGTTCTTTATCATGAAATAAAACGAGATTATTATGTGAATCAAAGGTTTATCCGAATTAACAAACAAACTTGAATTCAAAAATTGGTAGAATGAGAAGCTTCTCTTATGAAACCAAAGCATCAATATCATTTATCCCAATAAGGAGAATGAGTTTGTAGTTCCACATCATGAAGAGAAAGAAGATTATTATGTGAATCTGTGTTTATCCCAATTGACAAACGAATTTTTATTCTAAAAAGTGGTGGGAAATAAAGTTTTTCTTATGAAACCAAAGTGTCAATGCCATTTATCCCAATGAGAAGAATTAGTTTATGTTGCCTAATCAGAAAAAGAAAGGAGATTATTATATGAATATGAGTCTATCCTAACTAACAAATGGGCTTTAATTCTAAAAATGATAGAAAAAGAAGCTTTTCTTCAGAAACCAAAACATCAGTATCATTTATCCCAATGAGGTGAATGAGCTTATGTTCCTTATCTTGAAAAGCAAGGAGATTATTATGTAAATCCATGTTTATCCCGATTGACAGATGAACTTGGATTTTAAAAATTATGGGAAATGAAGTTTTTCTTATGAAACCAAAGCATCAATGTCATCTATCATAATGAGAAGAATTAGTTTATAGTGCCCAGTCATGAAAAGCAAGGAGATTCTTATGTGAATCCGTGTTTATCCTAATTGAATGACTAGCTTTAATTATAAAAATGGTAGAAAGAGAAGCTTTTCTTATGAAACCAAAGTATCTATGTCATTATCCCAATGAGGAGAATGGGTTTGTGGCTCTTGATCATGAAAAGAAAGAAGATTATTATGTCAATGCGTGTTTATCCCAATTGACAGATGAACTTTGATTTTAAAAACTAGTGGGAAAAGAAGTTTTTCAAACAAAACCAAAGCATCAATATAATTTATCACAATGAGATGAATGAGTTTATGGTTCCTCATCTTGAAAAGAAAAGATATATTATATGAATCCGTATTTATCCTAATTGACAAATGAACTTTAATTTTAAAAAAAAGTGGGAAGAAAAGTTTTTCTTATGAAGCCAAAGCATCAATGTCATTTTTCCCAATTAGTAGAATGAGTTTATGGTCCCAAATCATGAAAAAAACGAAGATTATTATGTGAATCCATGTCTATCCCAATTGACAGATGAACTTTGATTTTAAAAAATGGTAGGAAGTAAAGCTTTTTTATGAAACCAAAGCATCAATGTCATTTGTCCCAATAAATAGAACGAGCTTATGGTGCCCATTCATTAAAAGAAATGAAATTATTGTGTAAATTTGAGTTTCTCCCAACTGATAGATGAACTTTAATTCTAAAAATGGTAGAAACAGAAGGTTTTCTAATGAAACCAAAGCATGAATGCTATTTATCCTAATGAGGAGAATGAGTTTATGGTTCCTCATCATGAAAAGAAATGAGATTTTTATTTAAATTAGTGTTTGTCCAAACTGACAGACAAACTTTAATTCTATAAAATGGTGGAAAATGAAGCTTTTTTTTATGAAACCAAAGTCTCAATGTCATTTATCTGAATAAGTAGATAGAGCTTATAGTACCAAAAAAGGGGTAGAAATGAGATTATTATGTGAGTCCCTATTTATCCTAATTGAAAGATGAACTTTGATTCTAAAAATTAAAAGGAATTGAAGTTTTTCTTATGAAACCAAGGCATTAGTTCTTTGATCCCAATGAGAAGAATGAGTTTATAGTGCCCAATCAGGAAAAAAAAAGTGGTTGTTATGTGAATCCATGTTTATTGCAATTGATGGACAAACTTTAATTCTAAAATTGTTAGAAAGAAAAGCTTTTTAAATGAAACCAAAGCATCAATGTCATTTATCCCAATGAGTAGAACAAGTTTATGGTACCCAATCATAAAAAGAAAGCAGATTATTATGTGAAACCATTTTTTTTCGAATTGATAGATGAACTTTATTTCACAAAAAGCTAGAACGAGAAACTTTTCGTAGAAAACCAAAGCATCAATGCCATTTATCCCAATAAGGAGAAAAGTTTATGGTTTTTCATCATGAAAAGAAAGGACATTATTATGTCAATCCATTTTCATCCGAATTAATAAATGAATTTTAATTATAAAAATGGTTAAGAGAGAAGCTTTTCTTATGAAACCAAAGCATTAATGTCTTTTATCCTAATGCGTAGAACGAGCTTATGGTACCTAATTATGAAAAGAAAGGAGATTATTAAGTGAATCCTTATTTATCCTAATTGATAGACGAAGTTTGATTCTAAATAATGGTTGGAAGAAAAACTTTTCTTATGAAACCAAAGCGTCAATGTTGTTTATCACAATAAGGAGAATCAGTTTATCATTCCTCATCATGAAAAAAACGAGATATTATGTGAATCTGTGATTGTCCCAATTGATAGACAAACTTTGATCCTAAAAAATGGTGGGAAGTGAAGTTTTTTTTATAAAACCAAAGCATCAATGTCATTTATCACAATAAGGAGAATGAGTTTATGGTTCCTCATCATGAAAAGAAAAGAGATTATTATGTGAATCCATGTTTATCCTAGTTAATGACAAAGTTTGATTCTAAAAAATGGCTAGAAGAAAAACTTTTTTTATGAAGCCAAAGCACCAATGGCGTTTATCCCAATAAAGAGAATAAGTTTATGGTTCCTCATTAAGAAAAGAAAGGAGATTGTTATGTGAATCCGTGTTTAACTGAACTGAGAGATGAACTTTAATTCAAAAAATGAAAAAATAAAAAGCTTCTCTTATGAAACCAAAGCATCAATGTTATTTATCCCAATAAAGAGAATGAGTTTATGGTTCCTCCATCATGAAAAAAAAGAGATTATTATGTGAATCCGTGTCAATCCTAATTGATAGACAAATTTTGATTCTAAGAAATGGTGGGAAGTAAAGTTTTTCATATGAAACCAAAGCTTCAATTCATTTATATAAATAAGGAGAATGAGTTTATGATTCCTCATCATGAAAATAAAAGAGATTATTATGTGAATCCGTGTTTATCCTAATTGATAGAAGAAGTTTGATTCTAAAAAATGGTTGGAAGAAATGCTTTTTTTATGAAACCAAAGTACCAATGTCATTTATCCTAATAAAGAGAATAAGTTTAGTTTTTCATCATGAAAAGAAAAGAGGTTATTATAAGAATCCATTTTTAACCGAACTGATAGATGAACTTTAATTCAAAAAATGATAGAATAAGAAGCTTCTCTTAAGAAACAAAAGCATCAATATTATTTATCCCAATAAAGAGAATGAGTTTATGGTTCCTTATCATGAAAAGAAAAGAGATTACTATGTGAATTTGTGTCTATCCTAATTGACTGATGAATTTTCATTCTAAGAAATGGTGGGAAGTGAAGTTTTCTTATAAAACCAAAGCTTCAATTCATTTATACCAATAAGGAGAATGAGTTTATGGTTCCTCATCATGAAAAGAAAAGAGATTATTATGTGAATCCGTGTTTATCCTAATTGATAGAAGAAGTTTGATTCTTAAAAAATGGTTGGAAGAAAAGCTTTTCTTATGAAACAAAAGCGTAAATGTCATTTATCTCGACAAAGATAATAAGTTTATGGTTCTTCACCATGAAAAGAAAGGAGATTATTATGTGAATCTGTTTTTATCTGAATTAACAAATAAACTTTAATTCTAAAAATGGCCGAGAGAAATCTTTATTTTTGAAACAAAAGCATCAATATCATTTATCCCAATGAGTATAACAAGCTTATGGCACCCAATCATAAATAGAAAAGAGTTAATTATGTTAATCCGTGTTTATCCTAATTGAGAGACGAAGTTTAATTCTAAAAAATGGTTGGAAGAATGGCTTTTCTTAGGAAACCAAAATATCAATGTCATTTATCCCAATAAGGAGAATGAGTTTATCATTCCTCATCATGAAAAAAGAGGAGATTATTATGTGAACTTGTGTTTATCCCAATTGACAGACGAACTTTGATCTTAAGAAATGTTGGGAAGTAAGGTTTTTCTTATAAAAGCAAAGTATCAATGTCATTTATCTCAATGAGGAGAATGAGTTTATGGTTCCTTATCATGAAAAGAAAGGAGACTATTATGTGATTCTGCATTTATCCTAATTGATAGACGATGTTTGATTCTAAAAAATGGTTGGAAGGAAAGCTTTTTTTATTAAGCCAAAGCATCAAAGTCATTTATCCCAATAAGGAGAATGAGTCTATGGTTCCTCATCATGAAAAGAAAGGAGATATTTATGTTAATCAGTGTTTATCTCAACTAACAAACAAACTTTAATTCAAAAAATGGTAGAATGAGAAACTTTTCTTATGAAACCAAAGCACTAATGTCATTTATCCCAATAAGGAGAGTGAGTTTGTTGCTCCACATCATGAAGACAATGGAGATTATTATGTGAATCCATGTTTATCCCAACTGACAAATGAATTTTAATTTTAAAAAAAGGTTGGTAGTAAAGTTTTTCATATAAAACCAAAGCATCAATTCATTTATCCCAAAATATAGAATGAGTTGATGGTTCCTCATCATGAAAAGAAAGGGATTATTATATGAATCAATGTTTATCCTAATTGACGGATGAAGTTTGATTCTAAAAAATGGTTGGAAGAAAAGCTTTTCCTATGAAACCAAAGCATCAATGTTATTTATCCCAATAAGGAGAATGAGTCTATGGTTCCTCATCATGAAAAATAAAAGAGATTATTATATGAATCGGTGTTTATTTAAATCAACAAATGAACTTTAATTCAAAAATTAGTAGAATGAGAAGCTTTTCTTATGAAACCAAAGCATCAATGTCATTTATCCTAGTGAGGAGAATGAGTTTATGGTGCTCAATCATGAAAAGAAACGAGATTATTATGTAAGTTCATGTTTACCCCAACTGACAGACAAACTTTGTTTCTAAAAAATGGTACGAAGTGAAGTTTTTCTTATGAAACCAAAGCGTCAATGTCATCTACCCTAATGAGGAGAATTAGTTTATGGTGCTCGATCATGAAAAGAAAGGAGATGATTATATGAATCTGTGTCTATCTCAATTGACAGATAAACTTTAATTTTGAAAATGATTGAAAGAGAAGCTTTTTTTGTGAAACTAAAGCATCAGTATAATCTATACGAATGAGGTGAATGAGTTTATGTTCCTCATCTTGAAAAAAAAAAGAGATTATTATGTAAATCTGTGTTTATCCTAAAAGACAGATGAAATTTGACTTTAAAAATTGGTGGGAAGTGAAGTTTTTCTTATGAAACCAAAGCATCAATGTCATCTATCCTATTGAGGAGAATTAGTTTATGGTGCCCAATCATAAAAGAAAATGGGATACTTATGTGAATCCTATGTATCCTAATTCACGATTAGCTTTAATTTTAAAAATAGTAGAAATAGAAGCTTCTCTTATGAAACTAAAGCATCTATGCCATTTATCCCAATGAGGAGACTGAATTTATGCTTCTTCATCACGGAAAGAAAGGAGATTATTATGTGAATGCATGTTTATCCTAATTGATAGACGAACTTTGATTTTAAGAATTGATGGGAAAAAAAGTTTTTCTTAGAAATCCAAAACATCAATATCATTTATCATAATGAGGTGAATGAGTTTATGTTTCCCCATCTTAAAAAAAAAAGGAGAGTTTTATCTGAATCTATTTTTATCCCAATTGACAAACGAACTTTAATTTTAAAAAATGGTAGACAGAGAAGTTTTTCTTATGAAACCAAAGCATCAATGTCATTTATCCTAATAAAGAGAATAAGTTTATGGTTCCTCATCATGGAAAAAAAAGATTATTATATGAATCCGTGCCTATCATAATTAACTGATGAATTTTAATTCTAAGAAATGGCGGGAAGTAAAGTTTTTCATATGGATACAAAGCTTCAATTCATTTACACCAATGAGGAGAATAAGTTAATGGTTCCTCATCATGAAAAAAAAAGATTATTATGTGAATCTGTGTTTATCCTAATTGATAGAAGAAGTTTGATTCTAAAAAAATGGTTGGAAGAAATGCTTTTCTTATGAAACCAAAGCATTAATGTCATTTATCCCAACAAAGACAATGAGTTTATGGTTCTTCAACATGAAAAGAAAGAAGATTATTATGTGAATCCATTTTTATCTGAATTAAAAAATGAACATTAATTCTAAAAATGGCCAAGAGAAATCTTTATTTATGAAATAAAAGCATCAATGTCATTTATCACGATGAGTAGAACAAGCTTACGGCACCCAATTATAAAAAGAAAAGAGTTAATTATGTCAATTCATTCTTATCCTAATTGAGAGATGAAGTTTGATTCTAAAAAATGGTTGGAAGAATAGCTTTTCTTCAGAAACCAAAGCATCAATGACATTTATCCCAATAAAGAGAATGAGTTTATCGTTCCTCATCATGAAAGAAAAAGGAGATTACTATGTGAATCTATGTTTATCATAATTGACAGATGAACTTTGATCCTAAGAAATGGTGGGAAATGAGGTTTTTCTTATGAAAGCAAAGTATCAATGTCATTTATCCCATTGAGGAGAATGAGTTTATGGTTCCTGATCAAGAAAAGAAAGGAGATTATTAAGTGAATCTGTGTTTATCCTAATTGATAGACAAAGTTTGATTCTAAAAAATGGTTGGAAAAAAAGCTTTTTTTATGAAACTAAAGCATCAAAGTCATTTATCCTAATAAAAAGAATGAGTCTATGGTTTCTCAGCATGAAAAGAAAGGAGATAATTACGTGAATCAGTGTTTATCTAAACTGACAAACAAACTTTAATTCAAAAATTGGTAGAATGAGAAGCTTTTCTTATAAAACCAAAGCATCAATGTCATTTATCCCAATAAAGAGAGTGAGCTTGTTGTTCCACATCGTGAAGACAAAGGAGATTATTATGTGAATCCATGTTTATCCCAATTGACAAATGAATTTTGATTCTAAAAAATGGTTGGAAGTAAAGTTTTTCATATGAAACCAAAGCATTAATTCATTTATCTCAAAATGAAGAATGAGTTAATGGTTCCTCATCATGAAAAAAAAGGATTATTATGTGAATCAATGTTTATCCTAATTAATGGAAGAAGTTTGATTCTAAAAAAGGGTTGGAAGAAAAGCTTTTCTTATGAAACCAAAGCATCAATGTCATTTATCCTAATAAAGAGAATACATCTATGGTTCCTCATCATGAAAAATAAAGGAGATTATTATGTGATCGGTGTTTATTTGAATCGACAAACAAACTTTAATTCAAAAATTGGTAGAATGAGAAACTTTTGTTATGAAACTAAAGCATTAATGTCATTTATCCTAGTGAGGAGAATGAGTTTATGGTGCCCAATCATGAAAAGAAAGGAGATTATTATGTAAGTCCTTGTTTACCCTAACTGAAAGATGAACTACGTTTCTAAAAAATGGTGGGAAGTGAAGTTTTTCTTATGAAACCAAAACATCAATGTCATTTACCCTAATGAGGAGAACTAGTTTATGGTGCCTGGTCATGAAAAGAAAAGAGATTATTATGTGAATCTATGTCTATCTCAATTGACAAACAAACTTTAATTTTGGAAATGATAGAAAGAAAAGCTTTTTTTGCAAAACCAAAGCATCAGTATCATTTATCCCAATGAGGTGAATGAGTTTATGTTCCTTATCTAGAAAAAAAAAGGAGATTATTATGTGAATCTATGTTTATCCCAAAAGACAAATGAAATTTGACTTTTAAAATTGATGGGAAGTGAAGTTTTTCCTATGAAACCAAAGCATTAATGTCATCTATCCTATTGAGGAGAATTAGTTTATGGTGCTCAATCATGAAAGGAAAGGGAATACTTATGTGAATCCTGTTTATCCCAATTCAATGACTAGCTTTAATTTTAAAAATAATAGAAAAAGAAGCTTCTTTTATGAAACCAAAGCATCAGTCATTTATCCTAATGAGAAAACTGAGTTTATGGTTCTTCATCATGAAAAGAAAGGAGATTATTATGTGAATGCATGTTTATCTTAACTGATAGACGAACTTTGATTTTAAGAAATGATAGGAAAAAAATTTTTTCTTACGAATCTAAAACATTAATATTATTTATCATAATAAGGTGAATGAGTTTATGGTTCTTCATCTTAAAAAGGAAGGAGAGTTTTATGTGAATCTATTTTTATCCCAATTGACAAATGAACTTTAATTTTAAAAAATTATGGGAAGATAAGTTTTTCTTATGAAATCAAAGCATCAATGTCATTATCCCAATAAAGAGAATAAGTTTATGGTTCCTCATCATGAAAAGAAACGAGATTATTATGTAAATCTGTGTTTATCCTAATTGACTGATGAATTTTGATTCTAAGAAATGGTGGGAAGTGAAGTTTTTCATATAAAACCAAAGCTTTAATTCATTTACACCAATAAGGAGAATGAGTTTATGGTTCCTCATCATAAAAAGAAAAGAGTTTGTTATATGAATCTGTGTTTATCTTAATTGATAGAAGAAGTTCAATTTTAAAAAAATGGTTGGAAGAAATGCTTTTCTTATTAAACCAAAGCATCAATGTCACTTATCCCAACAAAGACAATAAGTTTATGGTTCTTTACCATGAAAAGAAAAAAGATTATTATGTGAATCCATTTTTATTCAAATTAACAAATGAACATTAATTCTAAAAATGGTTGAGAGAAATCTTTATTTATGAAACAAAAGCATCATTGTTATTTATCACAATGAGTAGAACAAGCTTATGGCACCCAATTATAAAAAGAAAAGAGTTAATTATGTGAATTGGTGCTTATCCTAATTGAGAGATGAAGTTTGATTCTAAAAAATGGTTGGAAGAATAGATTTTCTTCAGAAAACAAAGCATCAATGAAATTTATCCCAATAAGAAAAATGAGTTTATCGTTCCTCATCATGAAAAAAAAAAGGTGATTATTATGTAAATCTATATTTATCCCAATTGATAGATGAACTTTGATCCTAAGAAATGGTAGGAAGTGAGGTTTTTCTTATGAAAGCAAAGTATCAATGTCATTTATCTGAGTAAGGAAAATGAGTTTACGGTTCCTTATCATGAAAGAAAGGAGATTATTATGTGAATCTGTGTTTATATTAATTGACGGACGAAGTTTAATTTTAAAAAATGGTTGGAAGAAATACTTTTTTTATGAAACCAAAGCATCAAAGTCATTTAGCCCAATAAAAAGAATAAGTCTATGGTTCCTCATCATGAAAAAAAGGAGATAATTATGTGAATCAATGTTTATCTGAACGATAAATGAACTTTAATTAAAAAAATGGTAGAATGAGAAGCTTTTCTTATGAAACCAAAGCATCAATGTCATTTAATTGAGTCAACGGTTCCTCACTGTGAAAACAAAGGAGATTATTATGTGAATCAAAGTTTATCCAAATTGACAAACGAACTTTAATTCAAAAAATGGTAGAATGAGAAGCTTTTCTTCTGAAACCAAATATCAATGTCATTTATCCTAATAAGCAGAATGAGTTTATGCTTTTTTATCATGAAGATAAAGGAGATTATTATGTGAATCCATGTTTATCCTAATTGACAGACGAATTTTGATTCTAAAAAATGGTGGGAAGTAAAGTTTTTCTTATGAAACCAAAGCATCAACATCATCTATCCCAATGAGAAGAATTAGTTTATGGTGCCCATTTATCAAAAGAAAGGAGATTATTATGTGAATCCGTGTCTATCTCAACTGATAGATGGACTTTAATTCTAAAAATTATAAAAGGAGAAGCTTTTCTTGCGAAACCAAAGCATCAGTATCATTTATCCATATAAGGTTAACAGGTTTATGTTCCTTATCTTGAAAAGAAAAGAGATTATTATGTGAATCCATGTTTATCCTAATTAACAGATGAACTTTGACTTTAAAAAATTGTAGGAAGTGAAGTTTTTCTTATAAAACTAAAGCATCAATATTATCTATCCCAATAAGAAGAATTAGTTTATGGTGCTAAATAATGAAAAGAAAGAAGACTATCATGTGAATCCATGTTTATCCTAACTGACAGCTAGTGTTAATTCTAAAAATGGTAGAAAGAGAAGCTTTTTTTATGAAACCAAAGCATCTATGTCATTTATCTTAATGAGAAGAATGAGTTTATGGTTCTTTGTCATGAAAACAAAAGAGATTATTATGTGAATGCATTTTATACCAATTGACATACAACCTTTGATTTAAAAAAATGGTGGGAAAAAAAGATTTCTTAGGAAACCAAAGCATCAATATCATTTATCATAATAAGGTGAATGAGTTTATGGTTACTCTTCTTGGACAGAAAAGAGATTTTATGTGAATCTTTTTTATCCCAATTGACAAACGAACTTTAATTTTAAAAAATGGTAGGAAGAGAAATTTTTCTTATGAAACCAAAGCATCAATGTTATTTATCCCAATAAAGCGAATGAGTTTATGTGACAAATCATGAAAAGAAAGAAGATTTTATATGAATCTGTGTCTATTCCAACTGACAAACGAACTTTAATTTTGAGAATGATAGAAAGAGAAGTTTCTTTTAGGAAACCAAAGCATCAGTATCATTTATCCTAATAAGTGGAATGAGCTTATGGTACCTAATCATTAAAAAATGAGATTATTATATGAATCCGAGTTTATCCTAATTGACATATTAACTTTAATTCTAAAAATGATAGAAAAATAATCTTTTCTAATAAACAAAAGCATGATTGTCATTTATCCAAATGAGGAGAACAAGTTTACGTTTCCTCATCATGAAAAGAAAGAAGATTATTATTTGAATCTGTGTTTGTCCAAATTGATAAACAAACTTTAATTCTATAAAATGGAGGAATATGAAGCTTTTTTTATGAAACCAAAGCATCGATGTCATTTATCTGAATGAGTAGAACAAGCTTATAGCACCAAATAATGAAAAGAAAAGAGATTATCATGTGAATCCATGTTTATTCTAATCGAAAGACGAACTTTGATTCTAAAAATGATGGAAAATGAAGTTTTTCTTACAAAACCAAACCATCAATTCTTTTATCCCAATAAGGAAAAAGCATTTGTGGTGCCCAATCACAAAAGGAAAGGTGATTATTAAGTGAATCCATGTTTATCCTAATTGACAAACAAACTTTAATTCTAAAATTGGTAGAAAGAGAAGCTTTTCTTATGAAACCAAAACATCAATGTCATTTATCCCAATAAGTAGAATGAGCTTATGGTACCCAATCATGAAAAGAAAGGAGATTATTTTGTGAATTCATTTTATCCAAATTGACAGATGAACTTTAATTCAAAAAATGGTAGAAAAAAAAGCTTTTCTTATGAAACCAAAGCATTAATGTCATTTATCCCAATAAAGACAGAGTTTATGGTACCTCATCATGAAAAGAAAAGAGATTATTATGTGAATCTATTTTTATCCGAATTGATAGATGAACTTTAATTCTAAAAATTATCAGGGGAAAAGCTCTTCTTATGAAATCAAAGCATTAATGTCATTTATACTAATGAGCAGAATGAAAGTATGGTACCCAATTATGAAAAGAAAAGAGATTATTATGTGAATCCATGTTTATCTTAATTAACAGACAAAGTTTGATTCTCAAAAATGGTTGGAAGAAAACTTTTCTTATGAAACCAAAGCATCAGTGTCATTCATCCTAAGAAGGAGAATGACTTTATCATTCCTCATCATGAAAAAAAAGAGATTATTATGTGAATGCATGTTTGCCGTAATTGACAAATGAACTTTGATCCTAAAAAATGGTGGGATGTGAAGTTTCTTTTCTGAAACCAAAGCATCAATTCATTTATCTTAATGAGGAGAATGAGTTTATGGTGTCCAATCATTAAAAGGAAAGAGATTTTTATGTGAATCCATGTCTATCCCAATCGACAGACGAACTTTAGTTCTAAAAAATGGTTGGAAGAAAAGCTTTTCTTATGAAACCAAAGCATCAATATCATCAATCCTAATGAGGTGAATGCATTTATGGCTTCTCATCTTGATAAGAAAAGAGATTATTATGTGAAGATGTGTTTATCCTAATTGACAGACGAACTTTGATTTCAAAAAATGTTAAGAAGTGAAGTTTTTCTTACAAAACCAAAGCATCAATATCTTTTATCCCAATAAGGTGAATGAGTTTATGGTTCCTTATCTTGAGAAAAATAGAGATTATTATGTGAATTTGTGTTTATTCCAATTAAAAAACGAGCTTTAATTCTAAAAATGATAGAATAAGAAGCTATTCGTTTGAAACCAAAGCATCAATGTCATTTATCCCAATAAGGAGAATGAGTTTATGGTTCCTCATCATGAAAAAAGAAGGAGATTATTATATGAATATATATATTCTGTGTTTATCCCAATTGATAGATGAATTTTGATTCTAAAAAATAATGGAAAGTGAAGTTTTTCATATGAAACCAAAGCATCAATTCATTTATCCCAATAGGGAGAATGAGTTTATGGTGCCAAGTCATAAAATAACAAAGATTATTATCTGAATCCATGTTTATCCTAATTGATAGATGAATTTGGTTTTAAAAAATGATGGGAAGTAAAGTTTTTCTTATGAAACCAAAGCATCAATGTCATTTATCCCAATAAATAGAACGAGCTTATGGAACCAAATGATTACAAGAAATGAGATTATTACGTGAATCCGAGTCTACCCCAACTAACAGATGAACTTTATTTCAAAATGGTAGAGAGATAGGTTTTTCTTACGAAACCAAAGCATCAATATCATTTATCCTAATAAGGTAAATGAGTTTATGGTTCCTCATCTTGAAAAGAAAAGAGATTATTATGTGAATTTGTGTTTATCCTAATTTATGGACAAAGTTTGATTCTAAAAGATGGTTGGAAGAAAAGTTTTTCTTATGAAACTAAAGCATCAATGTCATTTATCATAATAAGAAGAATAAGTCAATGGTTCCTCATCATGAAAGGAAAGAAGATTATTATGTGGATCAGAGTTTATCCAAATTGACAAACAAATTTTAATTCAAAAAATGGTGGGATGAGAAGCTTTTCTTATGAAACCAAAGTATCAATATCATTTATCCCAATAAGCACAATGAGTTTATGGTTCCCCATCATGAAGAGAAAGTAGATTATTATGTGAATCCATTTTTATCCCAATTGACAGATAAATTTTGATTCTAAAAAATGGTGGGAAGTAAAGTTTTTCTTATGAAACCAAAGTGTCAATATCATTTTCCCTAATGAGGAGAATTAGTTTATGGTGCCCAATCATGAAATGAAAGGAGATTATTATGTGAATCTGTGTCTATTCCAACTAACATATGGACATTAATTCTAAAAATTATAGAAAGAGAAGCTTTTCTTAAGAAACCAAAGCATCAGTATCATTTATCCTAATGAGCTAAATGAGTGTATGTTCCTCATCTTGAAAAGAAATGAGATTATTATGTGAATCCATATTTATCCTAATTAACAGACGAACTTTGATTTTAAAAAATGGTAGGAAGTGAAGTTTTTCTTATGAAACCAAAGTGTCAATGTCATCTATCCCAATGTGGAAAATTAGTTTATTGTGCCCAATCATGAAAAGAATGGAGATTATTATGTGAATCCGTGTTTATCCTAATTACAGACTACCTTTAATTCAAAAAATGGTAGAAAGAGAAGCTTTTCTTATGAAACCAAAGCATCTATGTCATTTATCTCAATGAGAAAAATAAGTTTATGGTTTTTTATCATGAAAACAAAGGAGATTATTATGTGAATGCATTTTATACCAATTGACATACAAGCTTTGATTTTAAAAAATAGTAGGGAAAAAAGGTTTCTTACGAAACCAAAGCATTAATATCATTTATCATAATAAGGTAAATAAGTTTATGGTTACTCATCCTGGAATAAAAGGAGATTTTATGTGAATCCATTTTTACCCTAATTAACAAACAAACTTTAATTTTAAAAAATGGTGAGAAGAGAAGTTATTCTTATGAAACCAAAGCATTAATATCATTTATCCCAATGAGAAGAATGAGTTTATGTGCCAAATCATGAAAAGAAAGGAGATTTGATGTGAATCTATGTCTATCCCAACTAATAAAAGAACTTTAATTCTAAAAATGATAGAAAGAAAACTTTTTTTAGGCAACTAAAGCATCAGTATCATTTATCCCAATGAGTAGAATGAGCTTATGGTACCAATCTTTAAAAAAATGAGATTATTATGTGAATTCAAGTTTATCCTAACTGACAGATGAACTTTAATTCTAAACATGGTAGAAAGAGAAGCTTTTCTAATAAAATGAAAGCATGATTGTCATTTATCTCAATGAGGAGAATAAGTTTATGTTTCCTCATCATGAAAAGAAAGGATATTATTATTTGAATCTGTGTTTGTCTAAATTGATAGACAAATTTTAATTCTATAAAATGGCAAAAAATGAAGCTTTTTTTTTGAAACCAAAGCATCAATGTCATTTATCTGAATAAGTAGAACTAGCTTATAGCACCAAAAAATGAAAAAAAAAAAGAAATTATTATGTGAATCCTTGTTTATCCTAATCAAAAGATGAACTTTGATTCTAAAAATATTACAAAATGAAGTTTTTCTTATGAAACCAAACCATCAATTCTTTTATCCCAATAAGGAGAAAGAGTTTATGGTGCCCAATCAGGAAAAAAAAAAGGTGATTATTAAGTGAATTCGTGTTTGTCCCAATTGACAGATGAACTTTAATTCTAAAATTGGTAGAAAGAGAAGCTTTTCTTATGAAACCAAAGCATCAATGTCATTTATCCTAATGAATAGAATGAGCTTATGGTACCTAATCATGAAAAGAAAGGAGAGTATTTTGTGAATTTGTTTTATCCAAATTGACAGATGAACTTTAATGCAAAAAATGACAAAAAAAAGCTTTTCTTATAAAACCAAAAGCATCAATGTCATTTATCCCAATAAGGAGAGGGTTTATGGTGCCTCATCATGAAAAGAAAGAAGATTATTATATGAATTCATTTTTATCTGAATTGACAAATGAACTTTAATTCTTAAAATTGTCAGGAGAGAAGCTTTTCTTATGAACCAAAGTATCAATGCCATTTATCCCAATGAGTAGAATGAGCATATGGTACCCAATTACGAAAAGAGAAGACATTATTTTGTGAATCTGTGTTTATCTTAGTTGATAGATGAAGTTTGATTGTAAAAAATGGTTGGAAGAAACTTTTCTTATGAAGCCAAAGCATTAGTGTCATTCACCCAAATAAGGAGAATGAGTTTATCGTTCCTTATCATGAAAAAAAAAGAGATTATTATGTGAATGCATGTTTGCCCTAATTGCCAGATGAACTTTGATCCTAAAAGATGTTGGGATGTGAAGTTTTTCTTCTTAAACCAAAACATCAATTCATTTATCCTAATGAGGAAAATGAGTTCATGGTGTCTAATCATTACAAGAAAGGAGATTTTTATGTGAATCCATGTCTATCCCAATCGACAGACGAACTTTAATTCTAAAAATGGTTCGAAGAAAAGAGTTTCTTATGAAACCAAAGCATTAATATCATCAATCCCAATGAGGTGAATGAGTGTATGGTTCCTCATCTTGATAAGATAGGAGATTATTATGTGAAGACGTGTTTATCTCAATTGATAGATGAACTTTAATTTTAAAAAATGTTGGGAAGTGAAGTTTTTCTTACGAAACCAAAGCATCAATATTTTTATCCTAATGAGGTGAATGAGTTTATGGTTCCTTATCTTGAGAAGAAAGGAGATTATTATGTGAATCTGTGTTTATCCCAATTGTAAAATGAGCTTTAATTCTAAAAATGATAGAATGAGAAGCTTTTCTTTTGAAACCAAAGCATCAATGTCATTTATCCCAATATGGTGAACAAGTTTATGGTTCCTCATCATGAAAAGAAAAGAGATTATTATGTGAATATATACATTTTGTGTTTATCCCAATTGATAGATGAATTTTGATTCTAAAAAAAAAATGAGAAGTGAAGTTTTTCATATGAAACTAAAGCATCAATTCATTTATCCTAATGAGGAGAATGAGTTTATGGTGCCAAATCATGAAAATAGTAGAGATTATTATATGAATCCATGTTTATCTTGATAGACAAACTTTGATTCTAAAAAATGATGGGAAGTGAAGTTTTTCTTATGAAACCAAAGCATTAATGCCATTTATCCTAATAAGTAGAATGAGCTTATGGTACCCAATCATTAAAAGAAATGAGATTATTATATGAATCTGAGTCTATCCTAACTAACAGATGAACTTTAATTCAAAAATGATAGAGATATAAGCTTTTCTTATGAAACCAAAGCATCAATGTCATTTATCCCACTAAGGAGAATAGGTTTATGGTTCTTCATCATAAAAAGAAAGTGATTATTATGTGAATCCATTTTATCCGAACTGGCAAATGAACTTCAATTCTAAAAATGGTCAGAAAAGAAGCTTTTCTTATGAAACAAAGGCATCAATGTCATTTATCCAATAAGTACAATAAGCTTATGGTACCCAACTATGAAAAGAATGGAGATTATTAAGTAAATCTATGTTACCCTAATTGATACACGAAGTTTGATTCTAAAAAATGGTTGGAAGAAAAGCTTTTCTTATGAAACCAAAGCATCAATGTCATTTATCCCAATAAGGGAATGAGTTTATCATTCCTTATCATGAAGAAAAAGGAGATTATTATGTGAATGCATGTCTATCCTAACGGACAAATGAACTTTAATTCTAAAAATGATAGAAAGAGAATCTTTTCTTATAAAACTAAAGCATCAATATCATTTACACCAATGAGGTGAATGAGTTTATGGTTCCTTTCTTGAAAATAAAGACGATTATTATGTGAATCCATGTTTATCCCAATTGACAGATGAACTTTGCTTTTAAAAAATGGTGGGAAGTAAGGTTTTTCTTATGAAACTAAAGCATCAATATCATTTATCCTAATGAGATAAATAAGTATATGTTTCCTCATCTTGAAGAGAAAAGAGATTGTTATGTGAATCCGTGTTTTTCCCAATTGACAGACAAACTTTGATTTTAGAAAATGGTGGGAAGTGAAGTTTTCTTGTGGAACAAAAGATCAATGTTATCTATCCCAATAAAGAGAATTAGTTTATGGTGGCGAATCATGAAAAGAAAGTAGAATATTATGTGAATTTGTGTTTATCCCAATTAAAAGATGAGCTTTGATTCTAAAAATGATAGAGTAAAAAGTTTTTCTTATGAAACCAAAGCATCAATGTCATTTCTCCCTATAAAGAGAATGAGTTTATGGTTCTTCATCATGAAATGAAAGAAGGTTATTATGTGAATCCATCTTTATCCCAATTGATAGATGAATTTTAATTTTAATGATGGTGGAAAATGAAGTTTTTCATATGAAACCAAAGCATCAATTCATTTATCCCAATGAGGAGATTGAGTTTATGATGCCTAATCATGAAAAAGAAAGAGATTATTATGTGAATTCGTGTTTATCCTAATTGATAGACGTATTTTGATTCTAAAAGCTGTGGGAAGTGAAGTTATTCAAATGAAACCAAAGCATCAATTCATTTGTCCCAATGAGGAGATTGAGTTTATGTTGCCTGATCAGGAAAAGAAAGGTGTTTATTATGTGAATCCGTGTTTATCCTAATTCACAGATGAACTTTAGTTCTAAAATTGGTAGAAAGATAAGCTTTTCTTATGAAACCAAAGCATCAATGTCATTTATCCCAATGAGTAGAACAAGCTTATGGTCCCTAATCATGAAAATAAAGGAGATTATTATGTGAATCCATATTTGTCTAAATTAACTGATGAACTTTAATTTAAAAATGGTAAAAAGAGAAGCTTTTCTTATGAAACCAAAGCATCAATGTCATTTATCTCAATGAGGAGAATAAGTTTATGGTTTCTCATCATGAAAAGAAAAGAGATTATTATTTGAATTTATGTTTGTATAAATTTACAAACAAACCTTAATTCTATAAAATGGTGGAAAGTGAAGCTTTTTTCATGAAACCAAAGCATCAGTGTCTTTTATCTGAATGAATAGAACGAGCTTATAGTACCAAATAATAACAAAAAAGGAGATTTTTATGTGAATCCGTGTATATCTCAATTGAAAGATGAATTTTGATTATAAAAATGGTGGAGAATGAAGTTTTTCAAACCAAACCATCAATTCTTTTATCCTAACAAGGAGAAAGATTTTATGGTGCCCAATCAGGAAAAGAAAAGTTATTATTAAGTGAATCCATATTTTTCCTAATTGATAGATGAACTTTAATTCTAAAATTGGTAGAAAGAGAAGCTTGTTTTATGAAACCAAAGCATCAATGTCATTTATCCCAATGAGTAGAAAGAGCTTATGGTATCCAATCATAAAAAGAAAGGAGATTATTATGTGAATCTGTGTTTATCCGAATTGATAGATGAACTTTAATTCAAAAAGTGGCAGAGATAGAAACTTTTCTTATGAAACCAAAGCATCAATGTCATTTATCCCAATAAGGAGAATGAGCTTATGGTTCTTCATCATGAAGAGAAAGGAGATTATTATGTGAATCAATTTTTTTCTAAATTGACAAATGAACTTTAATTCTAATAATGGTCGGGAGAAAAGCTTTTTTTATGAAACCAAAGTGTCAATGTCATTTATGCCAATCAGTAGAACAAGCTTATGGTACCCAATCATGAAAAAAAAGAGATTATTATGTAAATCTGTGTTTATCCTACTTGGTAGATGAAGTTTGATTCTAAAAATTGGTTGGAAGAAAAGTTTTTCATATGAAACAAAGGCATCAATGTCGTTTATCCCAATAAGGAGAATAAGTTTATCATTCCTTATCATGCAAAAAAGGATTTTATTATGTGAATACGTGTTTGTCCTAATTGATAGATGAACTTTGATCCAAAAAAATGGTGTGAAGTGAAGTTTTTCTTGTGAAACCAAAGCATCAATTCATTTATCCCAATAAGGAGAATGAGTTTATGGTGCCCAACCATGAAAAAAAGGAAGATTATTATGTGAATCTATGTCTATCCCAACTGACAAATGAACTTTAATTCTTAAAATGATAGAAAGAGAACCTTTTCTTACAAAACCAAGGCATCAATATCATTTATACGAATAAGGTGAATGTGTTTATTGTTCCTTATCTTGAAAAGAAAAGATATTATTATTTGAATCCATATTTATCATAATTGACAGGTAGACTCTGATTTTAAAAAATGGTGAAAAGTGAAGTTTTTCTTATGAAACAAAAGCATCAATGTCATCTATCCCAATGAGTAGAATTAGTTTGCAGTACCCAATCATGGAGAAACAGGAGACTATTATGTGAATCCATGTTTATCCCAATTGAAATATGAGCTTTAATTCTAAAAAAGGCAAAATGAGAAGCTTTTTTTATGAAACCAAAGCATCGATGTCATTTACCCCAATAAAGAGAATGAGTTTATGGTTCCTCATCATGAAAAGAAAGGAGACCATATGTGAATCCATGTTTATCTTAATTCATAGATGAATTTTGATTCTAAAAAAATGGTGGGAAGTGAAGTTTTTCATATAAAACTGAAGCATAATGTCATTTATCCTAATAAGGAAATGAGTTAATCGTTCCTCATCATGAAAAAAGAAGAAGATTATTATGTGAATCTATGTTTATCCCAATTGAAAGATGAGCTTTGATTCTAAAAAATGGCATGAAGTAAAGTTTTTCTTATGAAACCAAAGCATTAGTTCTTTTATCCTAATGAGAAGAATGAATTTATAGTGCCCAATCAAGAAAAGAAATGTGATTATTATATGAATCCATGTTATCCCAATTGACAAATGAACTTTAATTCTAAAATTGGTAGATAAAGAAGCTTTTCTTATGAAACCAAAGCATCAATGTCATTTATCCCAATGAGTAGAATGAGCTTATGGTACCTAATAATGAAAAAAAAAAGAGATTATTATGTGAATCCGTGTTTATCCAAATTGGCAGATGAACTTGAATTCAAAAAATAGTGGAAAGAGAAGCTTTTCTTATGAAACCAGAGCATCAATGTTATTTATCCCAATAAGGATAATGAGTTTACGATTTTTCATCTTGAAAAGAAAGGAGAGTATTATGCAAATCTATTTTTTTAGAATTGATAAACAAACTTTAATTCTAAAAATGGTCAGGAGAATAGCTTTTCTTATGAAATCAAAGCATGAATATCATTTATCCCAATGAGTAGAACAAGCTTATGGTACCCAGTCATGAAAAGAAAGGAGATTATTATGTAAATCCATGTTTATCCTAATGGATAGTTAAAGTTTGATTCTAAAAAATGGTTGGAAGAAAAGCTTTCCTTATTAAACTAAAGCATCAATGTCATTTATCCCAATAATGGGAATAAGTTCATCATTCCTTATCAAGAAAAAAAAAGGAGATTATTATGTCAATGCATGTTTGTCTCGATTAATAGATGAACTTTGATCTTAAAAAATAGTGTGAAGTGAAATTTTTCTTATGAAACCAAAGTATCAAATCATTTATCCCAATGAGGAGAATTAGTTTATGGTGCCTAACCATTAAAATAAAAGAGATTATTCTATGCATTCATGTGTATCCCAATTGACAGAGGAACTTTAACTCTAAAAATGATAGAAAGAGAAGCTTTTCTTATGAAACCAAAGCATCAATGTCATTGATCCTAATGAGGTGAATGAGTTTATGGTTCTTCGTCTTGAAAAGAAAGGAGATTATTATGTGAATCTGTGTTTAACCCAATTGACATATGAACTTGGATTTTAAAAAATGGTGGGAAGTGAAGTTTTTCTTAGGAAACCAAAGCATCAACGTCATATATCCTAATAAGGGGAATTAGTTATGGTGCCCAATCATGAAAAGAAAGGAGATTATTATGTGAATCCATGTTTATCCTAATTGAAAGATGAGCTTCAATTCTAAAAATGATAGAAAAAGAAGTTTTTCTTATGAAACCAAAGCATCTATGTCATTTATCCCATTTAGGAGAATAAGTTTATGATTTCTCATCATGAAAAGATTGGAGATTATTATGTGAAAGAATGTTTATCCAAATTGACAAATGAACTTTGATTTTAAAAAATGGTGGGAAGTGAGGTTTTTCTTACGAAACCAAAGCATCAATACCATTTATCCCAATGAGGTGAATAAGTTTATGGTTCCTCATCTTGAAAGGAATAGAGATTATTATGTGAATTTGTGTTTATCCCAATTGACAGATAAACTTTGATTTTAGGAAATGGTGGGAAGTGAAGTTTTTCATATGAAACCAAAGCATTAATGTCATGTATCCTAATAAGGAGAATTAGTTTATGGTGCCTGATCATGAAAAGAAACAAGATTATTATGTAAATCCGTATTTATCCCAATTGATAGAAGAAGTTTAATTCTCTAAAGTGGTGGAAAATGAAGCTTCTTTTATGAAACCAAAGCATCAATTTCATTTATCCAAATGAGTAGAATGAGCTTATGGTGCCCAATAATGACAAAAAGGGTTATTATGTGAATATCTATTTATCCCAATTGACAGGCAAACTTTAACTCTAAAAAATGGTAGGAAATGGAGTTTTTCTTATGAAACCAAAGCATCAATTCATTTATCGCAATGAGGAGAATGAGTTTATGGTGCCCAATCATGAAAAAAAAAAGGAAATTATTATGTCAATCCATGTCTATCCCAACGGGCAAACGAACGTTAGTTCTAAAAATGATAGAAACAAAAACTTTTTTTACGAAACCAAAGCATCATTACCATTTATCCCAATGAGGTGAATGGGCTTATGATTCCTCATCTTGGAAAGAATGGAGATTATTATGTGAATTCATGTTTGTCCCAATTGAGAGACGAACTTTGCTTTTAAAAAATGGTGGGAAGTTAAGTTTTTCTTATAAAACCAAAGCATCAATGTCATATATGCCAATGAGCAGAATTAGTTTATGGTGCCCAATCATGAAAAGAAAGAAGATTATTATTTGAATCTGTTTTTATCCCAAGTGACAGATAAACTTTAATTCCATAAATGGTGGAAAGTGTAGGTTTTTTTATGAAACCAAAGCATCAATGTCATCTATCCAAATTAGTAGAATGAGCTTATGGTGCCCAATAATGAAAAAAAAGGAGATTATTATGTGAATTTGTGTTTATCCCAATCGATAAATGAACTTTAACTCTAAAAAGTGGTGGGAAATGAAGTTTTTCTTATGAAACTAAAGCATCAATTCATTTATACTAATGAGGAGAATGAGTTTATGGTGCCCAATCATAAAAGAAAATAGATTATTATATGAATCCTTGTTTATCCTAACTGATAGACAAACATTAATTTTGAAAAAGATAGAAAGGAAAGCTTTTTTTACAAAACCAAAGCATCAGTATCATTTATCCCAGTGAGGTGAATGGGTTTATGCCCCTTATCTTAAAAAGAATGGAGATTGTTATGTGAATCTATGTTTATCCTAATTAATAGTAGAACTTTAATTTTAAAAAAAATGGTAGGAATTAAAGTTTTTTTTACAAAACCAAAGCATCAATACCATTTATGCCAATTAGATGAATGAGTTTATGATTCCTCATCTTGAAAGGAATGGAGATTATTATGTGAATCCATGTTTATCCTAGTTGACAAACAAACTTTGATTTCAAAAACTGGTAGGAAGTGAAGTTTTTCTTACGAAACCCAAGTATCAATGTCATGTATCCCAATGGGGAGAATTAGTTTATAGTACCCAATCATGAAAAGAAAGGAGATTATTATGTGAATCATGTTTATCCCAATTGATAGAAGAACTTTAATTCTATAAAATGGTGGAAAGTGAAGCCTTTTTTATGAAACCAACGCATCAATGTCATTTATCCAAATTAGTAGAATGAGCTTATGGTGCCCAATACTGAAAATAAAGGAGATTGCTATGTGAATTTGTGTTTATCCTAACTAATAGACAAACTTTAACTTTAAAAAATGGTGGGAAATAAAGTTTTTCTTATGAAACCAAAGCATCAATTCATTTATCCCGATGAGGAGAATGAGTTGGTGGTGCACAATCATTAAAAAAAAAGAGATTATTACGCGAATCCATGACTATCCTGACTGACAAATGAACATTAATTTTGAAAATGATAGAAAGAGAAGCTTGTCTTACAAAACCAAAGTATCAATATCATTTATTCCAATGAGGTGAATGGGTTTATGGTTCCTCATCTTGAAAAGAATAGAGATTATTACGTGAATCTACGTTTATCTCAATTGACATACGAACTTTGATTTTAAAAAATGGTGGGAAGTGATGTTTTTCTTGTGAAACCAAAGCAACAATGTCATCCATCCCAATGAGGAGAATTAGTTTATGGTGCCCCATCATGAAAAGAAAGAAGATTATTATGTGGATCTATGTTTCTCCCAATTGACAGATGAGCTTTAATTCTAAAAATGGTGTAAAAATAACCTTTCCTTATGAAACCAAAGCATCTATGTCATTTACCCTAATGAGGATAATGAGTTTATGGTTCTTCATCATGAAAAAAAAAGAGATTATTATATGAATGCATGTTTATCCCAATTGACAGATGAGCTTTAACTCTAAAAAATAGGGGGAATTGAAGTTTCTCTTATGAAACCAAGGCATCAATTCATTTGTCCCAATGAGGTGAATGAGTTTATCGTGCACAATCATGAAAGGAAATGAGATTATTATGTGAACCCATGTCTATCCTAACTGATAAATGAACATTAATTCTAAAAATGATAGAAAGAGAAGCTTTTTTATGAAACCAAAGCGTGAATGTCATTTATTCCAAAGAGGTGAATAAGTTTACGGTTCTTTATCTTGAAAAGAATGAAAATTATTATGTGAATCCATGTTTATCCTAATTGGTAGACAAACTTTGATTTTAAAAAATGGTGGAAAGTGAAGTTTTTCTTATGAAACCAAAGCATCAATGTCATCCATCCCAATAAGGAGAATTAGTTTATGGTGCCCAATCATGAAAAGAATGAAGATTTTCTGTGAGTCCATGTCTATCCCAACTAATAAACGAACATTAATTTTGAAATTGCTAGAAAGAGAAGCTTTTTTTATGAAACCAAAGCATGAATATCATTTATTCCAAAGAGGTGAATGTGTTTATGGTTCTTTATCTTGAAAAGAATGAAAATTATTATGTGAATCAATGTTTGTCCCAATTGGTAGACAAATTTTGATTTTAAAAAATGGTGGGAAGTGAAGTTTTTATTATGAAAAAAAAGCATCAATTGTCATCTATCCCATGAGGAGATAAGTTTCTTGTGCCCAATCATGAAAAGAATGGAGATTATTATGTGAATCCATGTTTACCCCAACTGCCAATGAGCTTTAATTCTAAAAATGGTAGAAGGGAAGCTTTCCTTATGAAACCAAGGCATCTTTACCATTTATCCCAGTGAAGAGAATAAGTTTATAGTTCCTTGTCATGAAAAGATAGAAGATTATTATGTAAATACGTATTTATCCCAATTGACAGATGAACTTTGATTTTAAAAATGGTGGGAAGTAAAGTTTTTTTAGCGAAACCAAAGCATCAATACCATTTATCCCAATGAGGAGAATTAGTTTATGGTTCCTTATCTTGAAAAAAATTGGAGATAATTATATTAATCTGTGTCAATTGACAAATGAACTTTGATTTTAAAAAATGGTGGGAAGTGAAGTTTTTTTTAAGAAACCAAAGCATCAATGTCATTTATCCCAATGAGGAGAATTAGTTTATAGTGCGTAATCATGAAAAGAAAAGAGATTATTATGTGAATCCGTGTTTATCCCTATTGACAGATGAGCTTTAATTCTAAAATGGTAGAAAGAGAATCTTTCCTTACGAAACCAAAGGATCTATGCCATTTATTCCAATGAGGAGAATAAGCTTATGGTTCCTTAACATGAAAACAAAGGAGATTATTATATGAATCTGTGTTTATCCTAATTGACAAACAAATTTTTTCTCTAAAAAATAGTGGGAAATGAAGTTTATCTTATGAAACCAAAGCATCAACTCATTTGTCCCAATAAGGAGAATAAGTTTATTGTGCCTAATCATGAAAAGAAAGGAGATTATAATGTTAATCCATGTCTAACCCAACTAACAGACGAACATTAATTCTAAAAATGATAGGAAGACAAGCTTTTTTTAATAAACCAAGGCATCAATATCATTATCCTAATGAGGTTAATGGGTTTATGGTTCCTCATCTTGAAAAGAAAAGAGATTATTATGTGAATCTGTGTTTAGCATAATTTACAGACAAACTTTGATTTTAAAAAATGGTGGGAAGTGAAGTTTTTCATATGAAACCAAAGCATCATTTCATCTATCCCAATGAGGAGAAATGGTTTATGATGCCCAATCATGTAAAGAATGGAGATTATTATGTGAATCCGTGTTCATCCCAATTGACAGATGAGCTTTGATCCTAAAAATGATAGAAAGAGAAGTTTTTTTTTGAAACCAAAGCATCAATGTCATTTATCCCAATGAGTAGAATGAGCTTATGGTACCTAACCATGAAAAAAAAGGAGATTATTATATGAATCCGTGTTTATCTGAATTGATAGATGAACTTTGTTTTAAACAATGGAGGGAAGTGAAGTTTTTCTTACAAAACCAAAGCAACAATACCATTTATGCCAATGAGGTGAATGAGTTTATAGTTTCTCATCTCGAAAAGAATAGAGATTATTAAGTGAATTTGTGTTTATCCCAACTGATAGATGAACTTTGATCTTAAAAAATGGTGGAAAGTGAAGTTTTTCTTATTAAACCAAACCATTATGTATCCTCATGAGGAAAATTAGTTTATGGTGCCCAATCATTAAAAGAAAGGAGATTATTATGCGAATCTGTGTTTATCACAATTAACAGAAGAGCTTTAATTCTATAAAATGATGGAAAGTGAAGCTTTTTTTATGAAACCAAAGCATCAATGCCATTTATCCAAATTAGTAGGACAAGCTTATGGTGCCCAATAATGAAAAGAAGAGAGATTATTATGTGAATCTGTGTTTATCACAATTGACAGATGAACTTTAACTCTAAAAAATGGTGGGAAATGAAGTTTTTCTTATAAAACCAAAGCATCAATTCATTTATCCCGTTGAGGAGAATGAGTTTATGGTTCCCAATTATGAAAAGAAAGATGATTGTTATGTGAATCCACGTCTATCCTAACTGACACATGAACATTAATTCTGAAAATGATAGAAAGAAAAGCTTTTTTTACGAAACCAAAGCACAAATATTATTTATCCCAATGAGATGAATAGGTTTATGGTTCCTCATCTTGAAAAGAATGGAGATTATTTTATGAATCCGTGTTTATCCTAATTAACAGATGAAATTTGATTTCAAAAATGATGTGAAGTGAAGTTTTTCTTGTGAAACCAAAGCATCAACGTCATGTATCCCCATGAGGAGAATTAGTTAATGGTGCATAATCATGAAAAGAAAGGAGATTATTATGTGAATTCGTGTTTATGCCAATTGACAAAAGAACTTTAATTCTATAAAATGGAGGAAAGTGAAGCTTTTTTTATGAAACCAAAGCATCAATGTCATTTATCCAAATTAGTAGAGCGAGCTTCTAATGCCCAATAATGAAAAGATAGGAGATTAGTATGTGAATCTGTGTTTATCCCAATTGACAAATGAATTTTAACTCCAAAAAATGGTGGGAAATGAAGTTTTTCTTATGAAACCAAAGCATTAATTCATTTATCCCAATGAGAAGAATGAGTTTATGGTGCCAAATTATGAAAAGAAAGGAAATTATTATATGAATCCATGTCTATCCTAACTGAGAGATGAACATTAATTTTGAAAATGATAGAAAGAATTTTTTTTACGAAACCAAAGCATCAATATCATTTATCTCAATAAGGTGATTGCGTTTATGGTTCATCATCTTGAAAAGAAGGGAGATTATTATGTGAATCTATGTTTATCCCAATTGATAGACTAACTTTGATTTTAGAAAATGGTAGAAAGTGAAGCTTTTCTTTGAAACCAAAGCATTAATGTCATCTATCCCATGAAGAGAATTAGTTTATGGTGCCCAATCATGAAAAGAAATGAGATTATTATTTAAATTCTTGTTTATCCTAATTAATAGACAATCTTTAATTCTATAAAATGGTGGAAAGTAAAGCTTTTTTTATGGAACCAAACATCAATGTCATTTATCTAAGTTCATAGAATGAGCTTATAATGCCAATAATGAAAAGAAAGGAGATTATTATGTGGATCTGTGTTTATCCGAATCGACAGATGAACTTTTAACTCTAAAAAATGGTGGGAAATAAAGTTTTTCTTATGAAACCAAAGCATTAATTCATTTGTTCCAACGAGGAGAATGAGTTTATAATGCCCAATCATGAAAAGAAAGGAGATTGTAATGTGAATCCATGTCTATCCCAACTGACAGACAAACATTAATTCTAAAAATGATAGAAAGAGAAGCTTTTTTTACAAAACCAAAGCATCAATATTATTTATCCCAATGAGGTGAAAGGGTTTACGGTTCCTCATCCTAAAAAGAAAGAAGATTATTATGTGAATCCATGTTTATCCCAATTGAAAAACAAACTTTGATTCTAAAAAATAGTGGAAAATGAAGTTTTTTTTATGAAACCAAAGCATTAATGTCAATTATCCCAACGAAGAGAATTAGTTGATGGTGCTTAATCATGAGAAGAATGAAAATTATTATTTGAATCTGTGTTCATCTTAATTGACAAATGAGCTTTAATTTTAAAAACGGTAGAAAGAGAAGCTTTCCTTATGAAACCAAAGCATCTATGTCATTTATCCCAATGAGGAGAATGAGTTTATGGTTCCCCATCAGGGAAAGATAGGAGATTATTATGTGAATGCGTGTATATCCCAATTGACAGATGAACTTTGATTTTAAAAAATGGTGGGAAGTGAAGTTTTTCTTATGAAACCAAAGCATCAATACCATTCATCTCAATGAGGTGAATGAATTTATGGTTCCTCATCTTAAAAAGAGTTGGGATTATTATGTGAATCCGTGTTTATCCTAATTGGCAGACGAACTTTGATTTTAAAAAAAGGTGGGAAGTGAAGTTTTTTTTATTAAACCAAAGCATCAATGTCATGTATGCCAATGAGGAGAATTAGTCTATGGTGCCCAATCACGAAAAGGAAGGATATTATATGTGAATCCTTGTTTATCCCAATTAACGGAACAACTTTAATTCTATAAAATGGTGGAAAGTGAAGCCTTTTTTGTGAAACCAAAGCATCAATGTCATTTATCCAAATTAGTAGAACAAGCTTATGGTGCCCAATAATGAAAAGAAAGGAGATTATTATGTGAATATGTGTTTATCCCAACTAACAAATGAACTTTAACTCTAAAAAATGGTGGGAAATGAAGTTTTTCTTATAAAACCAAAGCATCAATTGATTTATCCCATTAAGGAGAATCAATTTTCGGTGCCCAATCATGAAAAGAAAGATGATTATTATATGAATCCATGCCTATCCCAATTGACAAACAAACATTAATTCTAAAAATGATAAAAAAATAAGCTTTTTTTTATGAAACCAAAGCATTAATATCATTTATCCCAATGAGATGAATAGGTTTATGGTTCCTCATCTTGAAAAGAATGGAGATTATTATGTAAATTTGTGTTTATCCCAGTTGACAGACAAACTTTGATTTTAAACAATGGTGGGAAGTGAAGTTTTTCCTGTGAAACCAAAACATCAACATCATGTATCCCAATGAGGAGAATTAGTTTATGGTACCCTATCATGAAACGAAAGAAGATTATTATATAAATCTGTATTTATCCCAATTGACAGAAGAACTTTAATTCTATAAAATAAAGGAAAGTGAAGGCTTTTTCATAAAACCAAAGCATTAATGTCATTTGTCCAAATAATTAGAATGAGCTTCTAGTGCCCAATAATGAAAAAAAGGAGATTATTATGTGAATCTACGTTTATCCCAACTCACAAACGAACTTTCACTCTAAAAAATGGTAGGAAATAAAGTTTTTCCTATGAAACCAAATCATCAATTCATTTATCCAATGACAAGAATAAGTTTATAGTGCCCAATCCTAAAAAGAAAGGAAATTATTATGTTAATCCATATCTATCCTAATTGACAGATGAACATTAATTCTAAAATGATAGAAAGAGAACTTTTTTTACTAAACTAAAGCATCAGTATCGTTTATCCTATGGTTCCTCATCTTGAAAAGAATGGAGGATATTATGCGAATCTATGTTTATCCTAATTGACAAACAAACTTTGATTTTAAAAAATGGTGGAAAGTAAAGTTTTTTTTTTTGAAACCAAAGCATCAATGTCATCTATCCTAATGAGGAGAATTAGTTTACAGTGCCCAATCATGAAAAGAAATAAGATTATTATTTGAATCTGTGTTTATCCTAATTGACAGATGAACTTTAATTCTATAAAATTATAGAAAGTAAAGCTTTTTTCATGAAACCAAAGCATCAATGTCATTTATCCAAATAATTAGAATGAGCTTATGCTGCCCAATAATGAAAAAAAAAAAGAGATTATTATGTGAATTAGTGTTTATCCCAGTTGATAGACAAACCATAACTCTAAAAAATGCTGGGAAATGAAGTTTGTCTTATGAAACCAAAGTATCAATTCATTTGTCCCAATGAGAAGAAAAAGTCTATGGTGCCCAATCTTGAAAAGAAAGGAGATTATTGTGTGAATCCATGTCTATCCTAACTGGCAGACGAACGTTAATTCTAAAAATGATAGAAAGAGAAGTTTTTCTTATGAAACCAAAGCTTCAATATCATTTATCCCAATAAGGTGTTGAAAATAATGGATATTATTATGTAAATCCATGTTTATCTCAATTGACAGATAAACTTTTTTAAAAAAATGGTGGGAAATGAAGATTTGCTTGTTAAGCCAAAGCATCAATGTCATCTATCCCAATGAGAAGAATTAGTTTATGGCGCTCAATCAAGAAAAGAAAGGAGATTATTATGTGAATCCATGTTTATCCCAATTGACAGATGAACTTCAATTCTATAAAATAGTGGAAAGTAAAGCTTTTTTTATGAAACCAAAGCATCAATGTCATTTATCCAAATTAGTAGAACGAGCTTATGGTGCCTAATAACGAAAAGAAAGGAGATTATTATGTGAATCTATGTTTATCCTAATTGACATATGAACATTAATTTTAAAAAATGATGGGAACTAGAGTTTTTCTTGTAAAACCAAAGCATCAATGTCATCTATCTTAATGAGAAGAATTAGTTTTTGGTACCCAATCATGAAAAGAAATGAGATTATTATGTGAATCCATGTTAATCCTAATTGATAAACGAACTTAAATTCTATAAAATGGTGAAAGGTGAAGGCTTTTTTATGAAACCAAAGCATCAATCTCATCTATCTAAATTAGTAGAACGAGCTTATGGTACCCAATATTAAAAGGAAAGGAGATTATTATATGAATCTGTGTTTATCATAATTGACAAATGAACTTTAACTCTAAAAAATAATGGGAAATCAAGTTTTTCTTATGAAACCAAAGCACAAATTCATTTATCCCAATGAGGAGAATAAGTTTATCGTGCCTAATCGTGAAAAGAAAAGAGATTATTATATGAATTCATGTTTATCTAAATTGACGGATGAACTTTAATTCAAAAAATTATAGAAAGAAAAGCTTTTCTTCTGAAACCAAAGCATCAATGTCATTTATCCCAATAAGGAGAATGAGTTGATGGTTCTTCATCATGAAAAGAAAGAAGACTATTATGTGAATCCATTTTTTCCTAAATTGACAGATGAACTTTAATTCTAAAAATGATCAGGAAAGAAGCTTTTCTAATGAAACTAAAGCATCAATGTCATTTATCCCATGAGTCAAGCGAGCTTATGGTACCCAATTATGAAGTGAAAAGATATTATTACGTGAATCTGTGTTTATCCTAATTGACAAATGAAGTTTGATTCTAAAAAATGGTTGGAAGAAAAGCTTTTCTTATTATACCAAAGCATTAATGTCATTTATCCCAATAAGGAGAATGCATTTATCATTCCTCATCATGAAAAAAAAAGATTATTATATAAATGCGTGTTGGTCCCAATTGACAAACGAACTTTAATCATAAAAAATGGTGGGAAGTGAAGTTTTTCTTATAAAACCAAAGTATCAATTCATTTAACCCAACGAGGAGAATGAGTTTATAGTGCCTAATCATTAACAGAAATGAGACTATTATTTGAATTCATGTTTATCCCAACTGACAGATGAACTTTAATTCTAAAAATGATAGAAAGAGAAGCTTTTCTTAATGAAACCAAGGCATGAATATTATTTATCCCAACGAGGTGAATGAGTTTATGGTTACTCTTCTTAAAAAGAAAGAAGATTATTATGTGAATCTATGTTTATCCTAATTGACAAACAAACTTTAATTTCAAAAAAATTTATGAAATCAAAGCATCAATGTCATCTATCTCAATGAGGAGAATTAGTTTATGGTGCCCAATCATGAAAAGAATGGAGATTATTGTGTGAATCAGTGTTTATCTTAATTAATAGATGAGTTTTAATTCTAAAAATGGAAGAAAGAGAAGCTTTCCTTATGAAACCAAATGATTTAGGTCATTTATCACAATGAGGAGAATAAGTTTATGGTTCCTCATCATGATAAGATAGGAGATTATTTTGTGAATACATGTTTATCCTAATTGACAGACAAACTTTGATTTTAAAAAATAGTGGGAAGTGGAGTTTTCCTTACAACATCAAAGCATCAATGCCATTTATACCAATAAGGTGAATAAGTTTATGGTTCCTAATCTTAAAAAGAATAGAGTTTAATATGCGAACCCGTGTTTATCCCAATTAGCAGACGAACTTTGATTTTAAAAAATGAGGGGAAATAAAGTTTTTCTTATGAAACCAAAGCATTATTGTCATGTATCCCAATGAGGATAATTAGTTTAAGATTCCCAATAATAATAAAAAAAGAAGATTATTATGTGAATCCATGTTTATCCCAATTGACAGATGAACTTTGATTTTAAAAAATAGTTGGAAATGAATTTTTTCTCATGAAACCAAAGCATCAATTCATTTATCCTAATAAGGAGAATGAGTTTATGGTGCTCAATCATGGAAAAAAAAGAGATTATTATGTGAATCCATGTCTATCCCAACTGACATACAAACATTAATTATGAAATTGATAAAAAGAGAAGCTTTTCTTACAAAACTAAAGCATCAATATCATTTATCCCAATGAGGTTAAAGGGTTTATGGTTCCTCATCTTGAAAAAAATCAAAATTATTATGTGAATCCGTGTTTATCCCAATTAGCAAACAAACTTTGATTTTAAAAAATTATTGGAAATAAGGTTTTTCTTATGAAACCAAAGCATTAATGTCATCTATCCTAATAAGGATAATTGTTAGTGGTGCCCAATCATGAAAAGAAAAGAGATTATTATGTGAATTCGTGTTTATCCTAATTTACAGATGAACTTTAACTCTAAAAAATGGTGGGAAATGAAGTTTATGGTGCCCAATCATTAACAAAAAAGAGATTATTATGTGAATCCATGTCTATCCCAATAGATAAAGGAACTTTAATTCTAACAATGTTAGAAAGAGAAGCTTTTCTTACAAAACCAAAGCATAAATATCATTTATCACAATGAGGTGAATGAGTTTATGGTTGCTCATCTTGAAAAGAATGGAGATTATTACGTGAATTCGTGTTTATCTCAATTGATAGATGATATTTGATTTTAAAAATGGTGGGAAGTGAAGTTTTTCTTATGAAACCAAAACATCAATATCATTTATTCCAAAGAGGTTAATGAGTTTATGGTTCCTCATTTTAATAATAATGGAGATTATTATGTGAATTCGTGTTTATCTCAATTGACAAATGAACTTTGATTTTAAAAAATCATGGGAAGTGACATTTTTTCTTGTGAAACTAAAGCATCAATGTCATCTATCCCAATGAGGAGAATTACTTTATAGTGCTTAATTAAGAAAAGAAAGGAGATTATTATGTGAATCTGTGTTTATATTAATTGATAGACGGACTTTAATTCTATAAAATGGTAGGAAATGAAGTTTTTCTTATGAAACCAAAGCATCAACTCATTTATCCCAATGAGAAAAATGAGTTTATAGTGCCCAATCATGAAAAGAAAGGAGATTGTTATGTGATTCATGTTTATCCTAATTGACAGACAAACATTAATTCTAAAATTAGTAGAAAGAGAAGCTTTTTTTATGAAACCAAGGCATCAATGTCATTTATCCTAATGAGTAGAATGAGCTTATGGTACCTAATCATGAAAAGAAAGGAGATTATTATATGAATCCGTGTTATACGAATTGATAGACAAACTTTAATTGAAAAAATTGTAGAAAGAGAAGCTTTTCTTTTGAAACCAAAGCATCAATGTAATTTGTCCCAATAAGGAGAATAAGTTTATGGTCCTTCTTCATGAAAAAAAAAGTGATTATTATGTGAATCCATTTTTTTCGGAATTGATAGACAAACTTTAATTCTAAAAATGATTAGGAGAGATTTTTTTCTTATGAAACCAAAACATCAATATCATTTATCCCAATGAGTAGAACGAGCTTATGGTACCCAATTATGAAATGAAATGAGATTATTACGTGAATACGTGTTTATCCTAATTGACAAATGAAGTTTGATTCTAAAAAATGGTTGGAAGAAAAGCTTTGCTTATGAAACCAAAGCATTAATGTCATTTATCCTAGTTAGGAGAATGAGTTTATCATTCCTTATCATGAAAAAAAAGTGATAATTATGTAAATGCGTATTTGTCCCAACTGATAGATGAACTTTGATCCTAAAAAGTGGTGGAAAGTGAAGTTTTTCTTATGAAATCAAAGCATCAATTCATTTATCCCAATGAGGAGAATGAGTTTATTGTGCCCAATCATTAAAAGAAATGAGATTATTACGTGAATATCTATCTATCCCAATAGATAGAGGAACTTTAATTTTAAAAATAATAGAAAAAGAAGCTTTTCTTACAAAACCAAAACATCAATATCATTTATCACAATGAGGTGAATGAGTTTATGATTCCTCATTTTGAAAAGAAAGGATATTATTACGTGCATCTGTATTTATCGTAATTGATGGATGAACTTTGATTTTAAAAAATGGTGGAAAGTGAAGTCTTTCTTATGAAACCAAAGCATTAATGTCATCTATCGCAATGAGAAAAATTAGTTTAAGGTGCCCAAACATGAAAAGAATGGATATTATTATGTGAATATGTGTTTATCCTAATTGATAGATGAGCTTTAATTCTAAAAAAGGTAGAAAGAGAAGCTTTTCTTATGAAACCAAAGCATCTATGTCATTTATCCAAATGAGGAGAATAGCTTTATGGTTCCTCAACATGAAAAAAAAAGAGATTATTATATGAATGCGTGTTTATCCTAATTGATAGATGAATTTTCATTTTAAAAAATGGTGGGAAGTGCAATTTTTCTTACGAAACCAAAACATCAATACCATTTATCCTAATGAGGTAATGAGTTTATGGTTCCTCATCTTGAAAAGAATAGAGATTATTATGTGAATCTGCCTTTATCGTAATTGACAGATGAACTTTGATTTTAAAAAATGGTGAGAAGTGAAGTTTTTCTTATAAAACCAAAGCATCAATGCCATGATCCCAATGAGGAGAATTTGTTTATGGTGCCCAATAATAAAAAGAAAGGAGATTATTATGTGAATCTATGTTTATCCCAATTGATAAATGGTGGAAAGTGAAGCTTTTTTATCAAACCAAAGCATCAATACCATTTATCCAAACTAGTAGAACGAGCTTACGGCACCCAATCATGAAAAGAAAAAAGATTATTATGTGAATCCATGTTTATCCTAGTTGACAGATGAACTTTAACTCTAAAAAATGGTGGGAAATGAAGTTTTTCTTATAAAACCATAGTATTAATTCATTTATCCCAATAAGCAGAATTGGTTTATACTGCCTAATCATGAAAAGAAAGGAGATTATTATGTCAATCCATGTGTATCCCAATTGACAAACGAACATTAATTTTGAAAATAATAGAAAGAGAAGCTTTTCTTACAATCTTAAAGCATCAATATCATTTTTCCTAATGAGGTGAAAGGGTTTATGGTTCCTCATCTAGAAAAGAATAGAGATTATTACGTGAATTCATGTTTATCTCAATTGACAAATGAACTTTGATTTCAAAAAATGGTGGAAACTGAAGTTCTTCTTACGGAACCAAAACATCTATACCATTTACCCCAAAGAGGTGAATGAGTTTATGGTTCCTTATTTTGATAATAACGAAGATTATTATGTGAATTTGTATTTATTTCAATTGACAGTCAAACTTTGATTTAAAAAAATCATGGGAAGTGACGTTTTTCTTGTGAAACCAAAGCATCAATGTCAAATATCCTACTGACGAGAATTAGTTTATAGTGCCCAATCAAGAAAAAAAAGAGATTATTATGTGAATCGTGTTTATACTAATTGACAGACGAACTTTAATTCTATAAAATGGTAGGAAATGAAGTTTTCCTTATGAAACCAAAGCATCAATTCATCTATCTTGATCAAGAGAATTAGTTTAAGGTGCCCAAACATGAAAAGAATAGAGATTATTATGTGAATCCACGTTTATCCCAATAGACAGATGAGCTTTAATTCTAAAAAGGGTAAAAAGTAAAGCTTTTCTTATGAAACCAAAGTATCTATGTCATTTATCCCAATAAAGAGAATGGGTTTATGGTTCCTCAACATGAAAAGAAAAGAGATTATTATGTTAATGCATGTTTATCCTAATTGACAGATGAACTTTAATTTTAAAAAATGGAGGGAAATAAAGCTTTTCTTATGAAACAAAGCATCAGTGCCATATATCCAAATAAGGAGAATTAGTTTATGGTGCCCAATCCTTAAAAGAAAGGAGATTATTATATGAATCCATGTTTATTCCAATTACCATATGAGCTTTAATTGTAAAAATGATAGAAAGAAAAGCTTTTCTTATGAAACTAAAGCATCAATGTCATTTATCCTAATGAGGAGAATGAATTTATGATTCCTTATCATGAAAAAAAAGAAAATGATTATGTGAATGCTTGTTTATCCCAATTTACAGATGACCTTTGATTTTAAAAATGGTAGGAAGTAAAGTTTTTCTTATGAAACCAAATCATCAATGTCATTATTCCAAAGAGGAGAATTTGTTTACGGTGCCTAATCATGAAAAGAAAAGAGATTATTATTCAATTCTGTGTTAATCCAAACTGATAAATGAACTTTAATTCTGAAAATGATAGAAAAATAAGCTTTTCTTACGAAACCAAAGCATCTATATCATTTATGCCAATAAGGTGAATGTGTTTAGGGTTCCTCATCCGACAAAAAAAGGAGATTATTATGTGAATCCGAGTTTATCCTAACTAACAAACAAACTTTGATTTTAAAAATGGTGGGGAGTGAAGTTTTTCTTACGAATCAAAAGCATCAATGTCATTTATCCCAATAAGTAGAATTAGTTTATGGTACCTAATCATGAAGAAAAGGAGATTATTATGTGAATCCGTGTTTATCCCATTTGACAAACCAGCATTAATTCTAAAAATGATAGAAAGAAAAGCTTTTTTGATGAAACCAAAGCATCAATGTCATTTATTCCAATAAGGAGAATGAGTCTATGGTTCTTCATTATGAAAAGAAATGAGGTTATTATGTGAATGTGTCCTTATCCCAATTGACAGACTAACTTTGGTTTTAAAAAATGGCGGGAAGTGAAGTTTTTCTTATGAATACATTGATGCTTTGATTTCATAAGAAAATTTCACTTCCCTCCATTTTATAAAATGAAAGCTCATTTGTCAATTGAGATAAACACGCATTCACATTATAATCTCCTTACTTTTCATGATGAGAAACCATAAACTCATTATCCTTGTTGGGATAAATGACATTGCTACTTTGGTTTCATAAGAAAAGCTTCTCTTTTTACCATTTTAAGAATTAAAGCTCGTCTATCAATTGGGATAAACATAGATTCACATAATAATCTCCTTTCTTTTCATGATTGGGCACCATAAACTAATTATCATCATTGGGATATGACATTGATTCTTTGATTACATAAGAAAAACTTCACTTCCCTCTATTTTTAAAATCAATGTTCGTCTGTCAATTAGGATAAACACCTATTCACAAAATAATCTCTTTTCTTTTCATAATGAGGAACCATAAACTCATTCTTCTCATTGGAATAAATGACATTAATGTTTTTGTTTCATAAGAAAGCTTCTCTTTCTACCATTTTTACAATTAAAGTTTGTCTATCATTTTGGATAACATGGATTCATATAATCTCCATTCTTTATTATTTGGTACCATAAACTCATTTTCCTTATTGGGATAAATGAATTGATGCTTTGGTTTCATAAGAACAACTTCACTTCCCACCATTTTTTGGAATCAAAGTTCATCTTTCAATATGGATAAACACAGATTTACATAATAATCTCTTTTCTTTTCATTAGTCGACACCATAAGCTCCTTCTACTTATTTAGATAAATGATACAGATGCTTTGCTTTCATAAAAAAAGCTTCATTTTCCACCATTTTATAGAATTAAATTTCATCCATCAATTTGGACAGACACAAATTCACATAATAATCTCTTTGCTTTTCATGATGATGAACCATAAACTCATTCTTTTCATTGGGATAAATGGCATTGATGCTTTGGTTTCGTAAGAAAAGCTTCTATTTCTACCATTGTTGGAATTAAAGCTCATATATCAATTGGAAAAATAATGGATTCACATAATAATCTCTTTTTTTTTTCATGATTGGGTACCATAAACTAATTCTTGTCATTGGGATAGACAACATTGATACTTTGGTTTTATAAGAGAAACTTCACTTCCCACCATTTTTTAGAATCAATGTTCATCTTTCAATTAGGATAAACATGGATTCACATAGTAGTCTCCTTTTTTTCCATGATGAGGAACCATACACTCATTATCCTCATTAAGATAGATGACATTGATGCTTTGGTTTCATAAGAAAACTTATCTTTTTACCTTTTTTAGAATTAAAGTTAGTCTATCAGTTGGGATAAACATGCATTCACATAACAATCTCCCTTCTTTTAATGATTGGGTACTATAAGCTCATTCTACGTCTTGCAATAAGTGACATTAATGCTTTGGTTTCATAAGAAAAACTTCACTTCTCACCATTTTTTAGAATCAAAGTTTGTCTGTTATTTGGGATAAACATGGATTTACATAATAATCTCCACTCTTTTCATGATTTGGCACTATAAAAGTCATTCTCCTTATTGTGATAATGAATTGATCTTTGGTTTTATAAGAAAAACTTCGCTTCCCACCATTTTTTAGAATCAAAGTTCGTCTTTCAATTGGGATAAACACTGATTCACATAATAATCTCTTTTTTTTTAATTATTCATTACCATAAGCTCATTCTACTTATTTAGATAAATGACGTTGATGCTTTGGTTTCATAAAAAAGCTTCACTTCCTACCATTTTATAGAATTAATGTTCATCTGTCAATTTTGACAAACACAAATCTATATGATAGTCCCATTTCTTTCATTATGAAGAACCATAAACTTATTCTCCTTATTGGAATAAATGATGCTGATGCTTTAGTTTCATAAGAAAATCTTCTCTTTCTACCATTTTTAGAATTAAAATTTGTCTATCAATTAGGATAAAAATAGATTCATACAACAATCTCTTTTCTTTTAATGATAAGGAACCATAACCTTAATTTACTCACTATGATAAATTAATTGATGCTTTGGTTTCATAAGAAAAACTTCACTTTCCACCATTTTTTAGAATCAAAGTTCATCTGTCATTTGGGATAAACATGGATTCACATAATAATCTATGCTCTTTTCATAATTTGGCACCATTAAGTTGTTCTCTTCATTGGGATAAATGAATTGATGCTTTAGTTTCATAAAAAAAACTTCTCTTCTTACCATTTTTGAGAATCAAAGTTCATCTTTCAGTTAGGATAAACATGGATTCACATAATAATCTCCTTTCTTTTCATTCTTTGGTGCCATAAGCTCGTTTTACTCATTCAGATAAATGACACTAATGCTTTGGTTTCATAGAAAAAGCTTCACTTTCTACCATTTTATATAATTAAAGTTCATCTGTCAATTTGGACAAACACAAATCTACATGATAATTTTTTTTTTAATGATAAGGAACCATAAACTCATTCTCCTAATTGGGATAAATGACATTGATGCTTTGGTTTCAGAAGATAAGTTTTTCTTTCTACCATTTTTAGAATTAAAGCTCATCTGTCAATTGTGATAAATACGAATTCACATAATAATCTTCTTTATTTTATGATTGGGCACCATAAATACGAATTAAAGCTTGTCTTTCAATTAGGATAAACATGGATTCACATAATAATTTCCTTTTTTTTAATTATTTGGGACCATAAGCTCATTCAACTCATTCAGATAAATGACATAGATGCTTTCATTTCATAAAAAAGCATCATTTTCCACCATTTTATAGAATTAAAGTTCGTGTGTCAATTTGGACAAACACATATTCACATAGTAATCTCCTTTCTTTTCATGATAACGAACCATAAACTCATTCTTCTCATTTGGTTACATGACATTGATGCTTTGGTTTCATAAGAAAAGCTTTTCTTTCTACCATTTTTAGAATTAAAGCTCGTTTGTCAATTGGGATAAAAATAGATACACATAATAATCTCCTTTCTTTTCATGATTTGACACCACAAACTAATTCTTGTCTTTGGGAAAGATGACATTGGTGCTTTAGTTTCATAAGAAAAACTTCACTTCCCACCATTTTTTAGAATCAAAGTTCTTCTTTCAATTTTGATAAACACAAATTCATATAGTAATCTCTTTTCTTTTAAAGATAAGGAACTATAGACTCATTCTCCTTATTAGGATAAATGACATTAATGCTTTAGCTTCAAAAGAAAAGCTTCTCTTTCTATCAGTTTTAGAATTAATGTTCGTCTATCAGTTAGAATAAACATGAATTCACATAATAATATCTTTTCTTTTAATGATTGGGTACCATAAGCTCATTCTACTCATTGAGATAAATGGCATTGATGCTTTGGTTCATAAGAAAAACTTTGCTTCCCACCATTTTTGAGAAATAAAGTTCGTCTTTCAATTAGGATAAAGACAGATTCACATAATAATCTCATTTCTTTTCATTAATCGGTACCATAAGCTTGTTCTACTTATTTAGATAAATGACATTAATGCTTTGGTTTCATAAAAAAATCTTCACTTCCCACCATTTTCTAGAATTAAAGTTCGTCCATCAGTTTGGACAAACACAGATTCACAAAATAATCTCATTTTTTTTCATGATGTGGAACCATAAATCCCATTCTCCTTATTAGGATAAATGATATTAATGTTTTAGTTTCATAAAAAAAGCTTCTCTTTCTACCATTTTTAGAATTAAAGCTCAGCTGTCAATTGGGATAAAAATGGATTCACATAATAATCTTCTTTCTTTCAATGATTGGGCACCATAAGCTAATTCTTATCATTTGGATAGATGACATTGATGCTTTGGTTTTATAAGAAAAATGTCACTTCCCTCTATTTTTTAAAATCAAAGTTCGTCTTTCAATTGGGGTAAACCTGGATTCACATAGTAGTCTCATTTCTTTTCATGATGAGAAACCATAAACTTATTCACCTCATTGAGATAAATGAAATTGATGTTTTTGTTTCAAAGAAAAGCTTCTTTTTCTACCATTTTAAGAATTAAAGTTCATCTGTCAATTGAGATAGACATGGATTCACATAATAATCTCCTTTCTTTTAATGATTGGGTACCATAAGCTCATTTTACTTATTGCGATAAATGACATTAATGCTTGGGTTTCATAAGATAAGCTTCTTTTTTTTACCATTTTTAGAATTAAAACTCATCTATCTATTAGGATAAAACACGGATTCACATAATAATCACCTTTCTTTTCATGATTGGCACCATAAACTAATTCTTCTTATTGGCATACATGTTGTTAATGCTTTGTTTCATAAGAAAAACTTCACTTTCTACCATTTTTTAAAATCAAAGTTTCTATTTTAATTATGATAAGCACAGATTCACATAATAACTCCTTTCCTTTTATTACTTGGTACCAAAAGCTCATTCTACTCATTTAGAGAAATGACATTGATGCTTTGATTCATAAAAAAAGCTTCACTTTTAATCATTTTATAGTATTAAGGTTTGTCTGTCAATTTGGATTTGGCAACATAAACTAATTCTTCTTATTTCAATAAATGACATTGATGCTTTGGTTTCAAAAGAAAAATCTTACTTCCCTCGATCTTTTAAAATGAAAGTTCATCTATCAGGATAAACACGGATTCATATAATAATCTCCTTTTTTTTCAAGGTGAGGAACCATAAACTCATTCTTCTCATTAGGATAAATGATATTGATGCTTTAGTTTCATAAGAAAAGCTTTTCTTTCTACCATTTTTAAAATAACAACTTGTCTGTCAATTGGGATAAATTCGGATTCACATAACAATCTCCTTTCTTTTTATGATTAGGCACCATAACTAATTCTCCTTATTGGGATAGATGACATTGATGCTTTGGTTTCATAAGAATAGCTTAACTTCCCACCATTTTCTGAAATCAAAGTTTGTCTATCAATTAAGATAAACATGGATTTACATAATAATCTCCTTTCTTTTCAAGATAAGGAACCATAAAGTCATTCACTTCATATGGATAAATGACATTAATACTTTGGTTTTGTAAGAAAAACTTCATTTCCCACCAATTTTTAAAATCAAACTTCGGTTGTCAATTAGGATAAACACAGACTTACATAAGAATCTCTTTTCTTTTCAAAATGTGGAACCATAAACTCATGCACTGCATTATGATAAATGATATTGTTGCGTTGGTTTCATAAAAAGAAAATTCACTTCCCACCACTTTCTAGAATCAAAGTTTGTCTATTAATTGGGATAAACACTCATTCACATTATAATCTCCTTTCTTTTCACAATGACAAACCATAAACCCATTCTCTTTATTAGGATGAATGGCTTTAATGGTTTGGTTTCATAAGAGAAGCTTCTCTTTTTACATTTTCATAATTAAAGCTCATCTATCAATTGGGATAAACACAGATTCACATAATAATCATCTTTTTTTTCATAATTGGGCACCATAAACTAATTCACCTTATTGGCATAATGTTGTTGATGCTTTGTTTCATAAGGAAAACTTCACTTTCTACGATTTGTTAAAATCAAAGTTCGTATTTCAATTAGGATAAACACGTATTCACATAATAACTCCTTTCCTTTCATTACTTGGTACCAAAAGCTCACTCTACTCATTCAGAGAAATGACATTGATGCTTTGGTTTCATAAAAAAGCTTCACTTTCCATCATTTTATAGTATTAAGGTTCATCTGTCAATTTGGATAAACACAGATTCATATAATAATCTCTTTTCTTTTCACGATTTGGCACCATAAACTAATTCTCCTCATTAGGATAGATGACATTGATGCTTTGGCTTCAAAAGAAAAGTCTCACTTCCCTCTATCTTTTAAAATAAAAGTTCATCTATCAATTAGGGTAAAGACAGATTCATATAATAATCTCCTTTCTTTTCAAGGTGAGGAACCATAAACTTATTCTTCTCATTAGGATAAATGACATTGATGCTTTGGTTTCATAAGAAAAGCTTTTTTTCTACGATTTTTACAATAAAAGCCTATTTGTTAATTGGGATAAATTCAGATTCAAATAATAATCTCCTTTCTTTTAATGATTGGGCACTATAAGCTAGTTTTCCTCGTTGGGATAGATGACATTGATGCTTTGGTTTCATAAGAACAGCTTAACTTCCCACCATTTTTTGAAATCAAAGTTTGTCTGTCGATTGAGATAAACATGGATTTACATCATAATCTCATTTCTTTTCAAGATGAGGAACCATAAAGTCGTTCACTTCATAGGGATAAATGATATTAATACTTTGGTTTCATAAGAAAAACTTTATTTCCTACCATTTTTTTAAATCAAAGTTTGTCTGTCAATTAGGATAAACACAGCTTCACATAAAAATCTCCTTTCTTTTTTAGATGTGAAACCATAAACTCATTCACCACATTAGGATAAATGATATTGTTGCATTGGTTTCATAAAAAAAAACTTCACTTCCCACCTTTTTTTAGAATCAAAGTTCGTCTATCTATTAGGATAAACACTCATTCACATTATAATCTCCTTTTTTTCATGATGACAAACCATAAACCCATTCTCCTTATTGGGATAAATGGCTTTGATGCTTTGGTTTCATAAGAGAAGCTTCTCTTTTTACCATTTTCAGATTTAAAGCTCATCTATCTGTTGGGATAAACAAAGATTCACATAATAATCATCTTTCTTTACATGATTAGGCACCATAAACTAATTCTCCTTATTGTCATACATTTTGTTGATGCTTTGTTTCATAAGAAAACTTCACTTTCTACTATTTTTTAAAATCAAAGTTCATATTTCAATTAGGATAACTATGCATTCACATAATAACTCATTTTTTTCATTACTTGGTGTGCCAAAAGCTCGTTCTACTCATTTAGAGAAATGACATTAATGCTTTAGTTTCATAAAAAAAGCTTCACTTTCCATCATTTTATAGTATTAAGATTCGCCTGTCAATTTGGACAAACACAGATTCACATAAACATCTCTTTTATTTTCATGATTTGACACCATAAACTAATTCTCTTCATTCGGATAGATGACATTGATGCTTTGTTTTCAAAAGAAAAAACCTCACTTCCCTCCATCTTTTAAAATAAAAGTCCATCTGTCAATTAGGATAAACATGGATTCACATAATAATCTCTTTTCTTTCCAATGTGAGGAACCATAAACTCATTCTTCTCATTGGGATAAATGACATTGATGCTTTGGTTTCATAATAAAAGCTTCTCTTTCTACCATTTATAGAATTAAGGCTCATCTGTCAATTGGGAAAAGCACTGATTCACATAATAATCTCTTTTCTTCTCATTATTGGTCACTATAAACTAATTCTCCTTATTTGTATAGATGACATGGATTCCTTAGGTTCATAAGAAAAACTTCACTTCCCATCATTTTTTTAAATCAAAGTTTGTCTGTTAATTGGGATAAATACGCATTCACATAATAATTTTTTTTCTTTTCAAGATGAGAAACCATAAACTCATTCTCCTTATTGGGATAAATGACATTAATGTGTTAGTTTCATAAGAAAAACTTTTCATTCTACCATTTTTAGAATTAAAGCTCATCCGACAATCAAGATAAACACAAATTCACATAATAATCACATAATAATATTTTTTTTTCATGATTGGGCACCATAAACTAGTTCTCCTCATTGGGATAGATGGCATTGATGCTTTGGAATTTATTGCAATGGAAAGAATTAGTTTATGGTGCCCAATCATGAAAAGAAAGGAGATTATTATGTGAATTTAGGTTTATACCAATTTACATACGAGCTTTAATTCTATCAGGAGAATAAGTTTATGGTTCCTCATCATAGAATGAAACGAGATTGTTATGTGAATCTGTGTTTATCCAAATTGATAAACAAACTTTAATTCTATAAAATCGTGGAAAGTGAAGCTTTTCTTATGAAACCAAAGCATCAATGTCATTGATTTGAAGGAGTAGAATGAGCTTATGGTACTGAATAACGAAAAGAAAAGAGATTATTATGTGAATCCATGTTTATCCTTATTGAAAGACAAACTTTGATTCTAAAAAATGGTGGGAAGTGAAGTTTTCTTATGAAACCAAAGCATTGGTTTTTTTATCTCAATAAAGAGAACAAGTTTATGGTGCCCAATCAGGAAAAGAAAGGTGATTATTATGTGAATCTGTGCTTATCCTAATTGACAGATTAACTTTAATTCTAAAATTGGTAAAAAGAGAACCTTTTCTTATGAAACCAAAGCATCAATGTCATTTATCCCAATGAGTAAAATGAGCTTATGGTACAAAATCGTTAAAAGATAGGAGATTATAATGTGAATCTACATTCATCCCAACTGACAGATAAACTTAAATTATAAAGAAGATAGAAGGATAAGTTTTTCTTATGAAACGAAAGCATCAATGTCATTTATCCTACTGAGGATAATAAGTTTATGGTTCCTCGTCATGAAGAGAAAAGAGATTATTATATGAATCTATGTTTGTCCGAATTGACAAGCGAACTTTAATTCTATAAAATGGTGGAAAGTGAAGCTTTGTTTATGAAACCAAAGCATCAATGTCATTTATCTGAATGAGTACAACAAGCTTATGGTACCGAATAATGAAAAAAAAGGAGATTATTATATGAATACGTGTTTATCTCAACTGATAGATGAAATTTGATTTTAAAAAATAGCTGGAAGTGCAATTTTTCCTATGAAACCAAAACATCAATTTCATCTATCCAAGTGAGGAGAATTACTTTATGGTGCCCGATTAGGAAAAGAAAAGAGATTATTATGTGAATCCATGTTTATCCTAGTTGACAGATGAGCTTTAATTCTAAACATGGTGGAAAAAGAAGCTTTTCTAAGGAAATTAAAGCATTAATGTCATTTATCCTGATAAAGAGAATGAGTTTGCGGCTCCTCATCATGAAAAGAAAGGAATTATTATATGAATCTCTGTTTCTCCAAATTGACAAACAAACTTTGATTCCAAAAAAGGTGGGAAGTGAAGCATTTTTATGAAACCAAAGTATCAATGTCATTTATTTGAATGAGTAGAGTGAGCTTATGGTATCGCATAATGAAAAGATTATTATATGAATGCATGTTTATCCCAATTGAAAGATGAACTTTGATTCTAAAAAAATAGTGGGAAGTAAAGTTTTCCTTATGATACCAAAGCATCAATGTTATTTATCCAAATGAGGAGAATGAGTTTATGATGCCAAACCTTGAAAAGAATGTAGATTATTATGTGAATGCATGTTTAGCCTAAATGACAGACAAACTTTGATTCTAAAAAATGGTGGAAAATGAAGTTTTTCTTATGGAACCAAAACATCAATTCATTTGTGAATCCACTTTGATTCGGATAGACAAATGAACTTTAATTCTAAAAATGGTATAGAGAAAAGCTTTTTTTATGAAACCAAAGCATCAATGTCACCCAATAAGGAGAATGGGATTATGGTTCCTTATCATGAAAAGAAAAGAGATTATTATGTGAATCTGTGTTTATCCTAATTGAAGAATGAACTTTGATTCTAAAAAATGATGGGAAGTAAAGTTTTTCTTATGAAACCAAAGCATCAGTTCTTTTATCCCAATGAGAAGAATGAGTTTATGGTGCCCAATCAAGAAAAAAAAGGTGATTATTATGTGAATTCATATTTATCCCAATTGACAGATGGATTTTAATTCTAAAATTGTTGGAAAGCAAAGCTTTTCTTATGAAACCAAAGAATCAATGTCATTTATCCAAATGAGTAAAACAGGCTTACGACACCCAATTATGAAAAGAAATGAGACTATTATGTGAATCTATGTTTATTTGAATTGACAAACAAACTTTAATTCACAAAATGGTAAAAAAAAGCTTTTCTTATGAAACTAAATTATCAATGTCTTTTATCCCAATTAGGAGAATGAGTTTATGGTTCCTCATCATTAAAAAAAAGGAGATTATTATGTGAATCTGTGTTTCTCCAAATTGACAAATGAACTGTAATTATATAAACTAGTGGAAAGTGAAGCCATTTTTATGAAACCAAAGATTCAATGTGATTTGTCTGAATGAGTAGAATGAGTTTACGGTACTGAATAATGAAAAAAAAGATATTATTATGTGAATCCGTGTTTATCCCACTCGAAAAATGAACTTTGATTCTAAAAAATGGCGAGAAGTGAAGTTTTTCTTATGAAACCAAACCATCAGTTCTTTTATCCCAATGAGGAGAATGAGTTTATACTGCCCAATAAGGAAAAAAAACGTGATTATTATGTGAATCTGTGTTTATCCAAATTGATAAATGAACTTTAATTCTAAAATTGGTAGAAAGAGAAGATTTTTTTAGGAAACCAAAGCATTAATGTCATTTATCTCAATAAGAAGAATGGATTTATGGTTCCTCATTATGAAAAGAAAGGAGATTATTATGTTAATCCATTTTTATCCGAATTGATAGATGAACTTTAATTTTTAAAAATGGTAGAAAGAGAAGATTTTCTTACGAAACCAAAGCATCAATATCATTTATCCCAATAAAGAGAATTTATTGATGGTGCCCAATCATGAAATGAAAGGAGATTGTTTTGTAAATCTATATTTGTCCAAAATAATAGACAAACTTTAATTCTATAAAATGGTGGAAAGTGAAGCTTTTTTATGAAACCAAAGCATTAATGTCATTTATCCAAACATGCAGAATGAGCTTATGGTACCGAATAATGAAAAGAAAAGATATTATGCGAATTTGTGTTTATCCCAATTGAAAGATGAACTTTGATTCTAAAAAATTATGGGAAGTGAAGTTTTTCTAATGAAACCAAAGCATCAGTTCTTTTATCCTAATAAGGTGAATAAGTGACAGTGCCCAATTAGGGAAAGAAATGTGATTATTATGTAAATCTATGTTTATCAAAATTGACAGAAGAACTTTAATTGTAAAATTGGTAGAAAGAGAAGCTTTTCTTATGAAACCAAAGCATCAATATCATTTATCATAAGTAGAACGAGCTTATGGTACATAATCATGAAAAGAAAATAGATTATTATGTGAATCATGTTTATCTGAATTAACAGACGAACTTTAATTAAAAAATGATAGAAAAACAAGCTTTTCTTATGAAACCAAAGCATTAATATCCTTTATCCCAATAAATAGAATGTCTTTATTGTGCCTAATTGTGAAATGAAAGGAGATTATTTTGTAAATCTATGTTTGTCCAAATTGACAGACAAATTATAATTCTATAAAATGATGGAAAGTGAAGCTTCTTTTATGAAACCAAACCATCAATGTCATTTATCTAAATGAGTAGAATGAGCTTATGGTACCGAATAATGAAAAGAAAGGATATTGTGTGAATCCATGTTTATCCTGGTTAAAAGATGAACATTAATTCTAAAAAATGGTAGGAAGTGAAATTTTTCATATGAAACTAAAGCATTAATTTATTTATCCTAATGAGAAGATTGAGTTTATGGTGCCCAATCAAGAAAAAAAAAGGTGTTTATTATGTGGATCCACATTTATCCCAATTGACAGATAAACTTTAATTTTAAAATTGGTAGAAAGAGAAGCTCTTCGTATGAAACCAAAGCATCAATGTCATTTATCCCAATGAGTAGAATGAGCTTATGGTACCTAATCATGAAAAGAAATGAGATTATTATATGAATTTGTGTTTATCTGAATTGATAGAGGAACTTTAATTCAAAGAATGGTAGAAAGAGAAGATTTTTTTTAATGAAACCAAAGCATCAATAACATCTATTTGAATAAGGACAATGGATTAATGGTTCCTCATCATGAAAAGAAATAAGATTATTATGTTGATCCATTTTTATTCGAATTGACAGACGAACTTTAATTGTTAAAAATGGTAGATATAGAAGCTTTTCTTATGAAACTAAAGCAACAATATCATTTATCCTAATCAGGAGAATATGTTTATGGTGCCGAACCATGAAATTAAAGGATATTATTTGTAAATTTATGTTTGTGCAAATTGATAAACAAACTTTAATTCTATAAAATGTTGGAAAGTGAAGCTTTATCCAAATGAGTAGAACAAGCTTATGGTACCAAATAATGAAAAGGAAGGATATTATGTGAATTCGTGTTTATCCAAGTTAAAATATGAACTTTGATTCTAAAAATGGTGGAAAGTGAAGCTTTTCTAATGAAACCAAAGCATCAGTTCTTTTATCCTAATAAGGTGAATAAGTGACAGTGCCCAATTAGGGAAAGAAATGTGATTATTATGTAAATCTATGTTTATCAAAATTGACAGAAGAACTTTAATTGTAAAATTGGTAGAAAGAGAAGCTTTTCTTATGAAACCAAAGCATCAATATCATTTATCATAAGTAGAACGAGCTTATGGTACATAATCATGAAAAGAAAATAGATTATTATGTGAATCATGTTTATCTGAATTAACAGACGAACTTTAATTAAAAAATGATAGAAAAACAAGCTTTTCTTATGAAACCAAAGCATTAATATCCTTTATCCCAATAAATAGAATGTCTTTATTGTGCCTAATTGTGAAATGAAAGGAGATTATTTTGTAAATCTATGTTTGTCCAAATTGACAGACAAATTATAATTCTATAAAATGATGGAAAGTGAAGCTTCTTTTATGAAACCAAACCATCAATGTCATTTATCTAAATGAGTAGAATGAGCTTATGGTACCGAATAATGAAAAGAAAGGATATTGTGTGAATCCATGTTTATCCTGGTTAAAAGATGAACATTAATTCTAAAAAATGGTAGGAAGTGAAATTTTTCATATGAAACTAAAGCATTAATTTATTTATCCTAATGAGAAGATTGAGTTTATGGTGCCCAATCAAGAAAAAAAAAGGTGTTTATTATGTGGATCCACATTTATCCCAATTGACAGATAAACTTTAATTTTAAAATTGGTAGAAAGAGAAGCTCTTCGTATGAAACCAAAGCATCAATGTCATTTATCCCAATGAGTAGAATGAGCTTATGGTACCTAATCATGAAAAGAAATGAGATTATTATATGAATTTGTGTTTATCTGAATTGATAGAGGAACTTTAATTCAAAGAATGGTAGAAAGAGAAGATTTTTTTTAATGAAACCAAAGCATCAATAACATCTATTTGAATAAGGACAATGGATTAATGGTTCCTCATCATGAAAAGAAATAAGATTATTATGTTGATCCATTTTTATTCGAATTGACAGACGAACTTTAATTGTTAAAAATGGTAGATATAGAAGCTTTTCTTATGAAACTAAAGCAACAATATCATTTATCCTAATCAGGAGAATATGTTTATGGTGCCGAACCATGAAATTAAAGGATATTATTTGTAAATTTATGTTTGTGCAAATTGATAAACAAACTTTAATTCTATAAAATGTTGGAAAGTGAAGCTTTATCCAAATGAGTAGAACAAGCTTATGGTACCAAATAATGAAAAGGAAGGATATTATGTGAATTCGTGTTTATCCAAGTTAAAATATGAACTTTGATTCTAAAAATGGTGGAAAGTGAAGCTTTTCTAATGAAACCAAAGCATCAGTTCTTTTATCTGAATGAGATGAATGCGTTTACGGTGCCTGATTAGGAAAAAAATGTGATTATTATATGAATCCATGTTTATCAAAATTAACAGACAAACTTTAATTCTAAAATTGGTAGAAAGGGAAGCTTTTCTTATGAAACTAAAGCATCAATATCATTTATCTTAATGAGTAGAATAAGCTTATGGTACACAACATGAAAAAAAAGGAGATTGTTATGTAAATAGTGTTTATTCGAATTAACAGATGAACTTTAATTGAAAAAATGGTAGAAAAAAAAAGCTTTTCTTAAGAAACCAAAGCATCAATTTCACCCCAATAAGGAGAATGTGTTTATGGTGCCTAATCATGAAATGAAATGAGATTATTTTGTAAATTTGTGTTTGTCCAATTTGACAGACAAACTTTAATTCTATAACATGATGAAAAGTGAAGCTTTTTTTATAAAACTAAAGCATTAATGTCATTTATCTGAATAAGTAGAATAAGCTTACGGTACTAAATAATGAAAAGAAAAAAGATTATTATGTGAATACGTGTTTATCCTACTTGAAAGACGAACCTTGACTCTAAAAAATGGTAGGAAGTGAAGTTTTTCTTATGAAGCGAAAGCATTTGTTCTTTTATCTCAATGAAGAGAATGAGTTTATGATGCCCAATCAGGAAAAGAAAGGTGATTATTATGTGAATCTATGCTTATCTCAATTGAAAGATGAACTTTAATTCTAAAATTGGTAGAAAGATCAACTTTTCTTATGAAACCAAAGCATCAATATCATTTATCCCAAAAACTAGAACGAGCTTATGGTATGCAATCATGAAAGGAAAGGAGATTATTATATTAATCTGTTTTATCCAAATTGACAAACAAACTTTCATTCAAAAAATGGCAGAAAGAGAAGCTTTTTTTATGAAACCAAATCGTCAATGTCATTTATCCCAATAAGGAGAATGAGTTTATTGCTCCTTATCATGAAAAAAAATAAGATTATTATGTTGATCCATTTTTATCCGAATAGACAGACAAACTTTAATATTTAAAAATGGTAGATACAGAAGCTTTTCTTATGAAACTAAAGCAACAATATCATTTATCCTAATAAAGAGAATGTATTTATGGTGCCTAACCATGAAATGAAAGGAGATTATTTTATAAATTTGTGTTTATCCAAATTGATAGATGAACTTTAATTCTATAAAATGATGGAAACTAAAGCTTTTTTATGAAACCAAAGGATCTATGTCATTTATCCAAATGAGTAAAACGAGCTTATGGTACCGAATAATGAAAAGGAAGGATACTATGTGAATCCGTGTTTATCCAAGTTGAAAGATGAACTTTGATTCTAAAAAATGGTGGGAAGTGAAGTTTTTCTAATGAAACCAAAGCATCAGTTCTTTTATCCAAATGAAGTTAACGCATTTACGGCACCCGATCAAGAAAAAAATGTGTTTATTATGTGAATCCGTATTTATCAAAATTTACAGATGAACTTTAATTCCAAAATTGGTAGAAAGGGAAGCTTTTCTTATGAAACTAAAGCATCAATGTCATTTATCTTAATGAGTAGAATGAGCTTATGGTATATAATCATGAAAAGAAAAGAGATTATTATGTGAATCATGTTTATTCGAATTAACAGACAAACTTTAATTAAAAAAATGATGGAAAAAGAAGCTTTTCTTATGAAACCAAAGCATCATTATCATTTACCCTAATAAAGAGATTGCGTTTGTGGTGCCCAATCATGAAATGAAATGAGATTATTTTGTAAATTTGTGGTTGTCCAAATTAACAGACGAACTTTTATTCTATAAAATGATGGAAAGTGAAGCTTTTTTTATGAAACCAAAGCATCAATGTCATTTATTTCAATGAGTAGAATGAGCTTACAGTATCGAATAATGAAAAGAAAAGAGATTATTATACAAATCCGTGTTTGTCCCACTTGAAAGATGAACTTTATTTCTAAAAAATGGTGGGCAGTGAAGTTTTTCTTATGAAACAAAAGCATTAGTTCTTTTATCTCAATGAAGAGAATGAGTTTATAGTGCCTAATTAGGAAAAGAAAAGTGATTATTATGTGAATCCATGTTTATTCTAATTGACAGTCGAACTTAATTCTAAAATTGATAGAAAGATAAGATTTTTTAATGCATCAATGTCATTTATCCCAAAGAGTAGAACAAGCTTATGGTAGCTAATCATGAAAGGAAACAAGATTATTATATGAATCTGTGTTTATCCAAATTGACAAATGAACTTTAATTCAAAAGATGGTAGAATGAAAAGCTTTTCTTATGAAACCAATGCATCAATGCCATTTATCCTAATAAGTAGAATGAGTCTATTAGTCCTCATCACGAAAAAAAATAAAATTTTATGTTGATCCATTTTTATCTGAATTGACAGACAAACTTTAATTTTAAAAAATGGTAGATACAAAAGCTTTTCTTACGAAACTAAAGCAACAATATTATTTATCCCAATAAGGAGAATGTTTTTATGGTGCCCAACCATGAAATGAAAGGAGATTATTCTGTAAATCTATGTTTATCCAAATTGACAGATGAACTTTAATTTTATAAAATGGTGGAAAGTGAAGCTTTTTTTATGAAACCAAAGGATCACTGTCATTTATCCAAATGAGTAGAACAAGCTTATGGTACCAAATAATGAAAAAAAAGAATATTAAGTAAATCCATGTTTATCCAAGTTGAAAGATGAACTTAGATTCTAAAAAATGGTGGAAAGTGAAGTTTTTCTAATGAAACCAAAGCATCAGTTCTTTTATCCAAATGAGGTGAATGCGTTTACGATGCTCGATTAGGAAAACAATGTGATTATTATGTGAATCTGTATTTATTGAAATTGACAGACGAACTTTAATTCTAAAATTGGTGGAAAGGGAAGCTTTTCTTATGAAACCAAAGCATCAATGTTATTTATCTTAATGAGTAGATCGAGCTTATGGTATATAATCATTAAAACAATAGAGATTATTATGTGAATCATGTTTATCTAAATTAACAGATGAACTTTAATTAAAAAAATGGTAGAAAAAGAAGCTTTTCTTATGAAACCAAAGTATCAATATCATTGCCCCATAAAGAGAAAGTGTTTATGGTGCCTAATCATGAAATGAAATGAAATTATTTTGTACATCTGTGTTTGTCCAAATTGATAGACAAACTTTAATTCTATAAAATGATGGAAAGTAAAGCTTTCTTTTATGAAACCAAAGCATTAATGTCATTTATCTGAATTAGTAGAATGAACTTACGATACCGAATAATGAAAAGAAAAGAGATTATTATGCGAATCCATGTTTATCCCACTTGAGAGACAAACTTTGATTCTAAAAAATGGTAGGAAGTGAAGTTTTTCTTTTGAAACAAAAGCATTAGTTCTTTTATCTTAATAAGGAGAATGAGTTTATGGTGCCCAATTAGGAAAATAAAGGTGATTATTATGTGAATCCGTGTTTATCCTAATTGACAGATGAACTTTAATTCTAAAATTGGTCAAAAGATAAGCTTTTTTGTTGAAACCAAAGCATCAATGTCATTTATCCTAAAGAGAAGAATGAACTTATGGTACCCAATCATGAAAACAAAAAGATTATTATATGAATCTGTGTTTATTTGAATTAACAAATAAACTTAATTTAAAAGATGGTAGAAAAAGAAGCTTTTCTATGAAACCAAAGCATCAATGTCATTTATCCCAATAAGGAGAATGAGTCTATTGTTCCTTATCATGAAAAAAAAGAGATTATTATGTTAATCCATTTTTATCCGAATTGACAGATGAACTTTAATTCTTAAAAATGGTAGAAATAGAAGCTTTTCTTATGAAACTAAAGCAACAATATCATTTATCCCAATAAGGAGAATGTGTTTATGGTGCCTAACCATGAAATGAAAAGAGATTATATTATAAATTTGTATTTCTTAATTGACAGATGAACTTTAATTCTGTAAAATGGTGGAAAGTGAGCTTTTTTATGAAACCAAAAGATTAATGTCACTTACCTAAATGAGTTGAATGAGCTTATGGTATCGAATAACAAAAAAAAAGGATATTACGTGAATAAGTGTTTATCTTAGTTGAAAGATGAACATTGATTTAAAAAATGGTGGGAAGTTAAGTTTTTCCTAGGAAACTCAAGCATTAGTTCTTTTATCCCAATGAGAAGAATGAATCTACGGTGCCCAATCAGGAAAACAAAGGTGATTATTATGTGAATCCATGTTTATTCAAACCGACAAATAAACTTTAACTCTAAAATTGGTAGAAAAAGAAGCTTTTCTTATGAAACTAAAGCATTTATATCATTTATCCCAACAAGTAGAACGAGATTATGGAACCCAATCATGAAAAGAAAAGAGATTATTATATGAATCCGTGTTTATCTAAATTGACAAATGAATTTTAATTCAAAAAATAGTAGAAAGAGAAACTTTTCTTATGAAACCAAAGCATCAATGTCATTTATTCCAATAAGGAGAATGGATTTATGGTTCCTCATCTTGAAAAAAAAAAGAGATTATTATGTTAATCCATTTTTATCCTATTTGATAGATGAACTTTAATTAAATATGGTAGAAAGATAAGCTTTTCTTATGAAACTAAAGCATCAATATCATTTATCCCAATAAGGAGAATGTGTTTTTGGTGCCCAATCATGAAATGCGAGGAGATTATTTTGTAAATCTCTGTTTGTCCAAATTGATAGATGAACTTTAATTCTGTAAAATGGTTAAAATTAAAGCTTTTTTTTTATGCAACCAAAGCATCAATGTCATTTATCCAAATGAGTAGAAGTAGCTTATGTACCGAATAACAAAAAAAAAAGGATAGCATGTGATCCATGTTTGTCCCAATTGAAAGGCAAAGTTTGATTCTAAAAAAATGGTGGGAAGTGAAGTTTTTCTTTTGAAACCAAAGCATTAGTTCTTTTATCCCAATAAGGAAAATGAGTTTACAGTGCCCAATCAGGAAATAAAAGGTGATTATTATGTGAATCCATGTTTATCCAAATTGATAGATGAACTTTAATTCTAAAATTGGTAGAAAGAGAAACTTTTGTTTTGAAACTAAAGCATCAATGTTGTTTATCCAAATGACTAGAATGAGCTTATGGTACCCAATCTTGAAAAGTAAGGAGATTATTATGTGAATTCGTGTTAATCAGAACTAACAAACAAACTTTAATTCAAAAAATGGTAAAAAAAAGCATTTCTTATGAAACCAAAGCATTAATGTTATTTATCCCAATAAGGAGAATGGGTTTATGGTTCTTCATCATGAAAATAAAAAAGATTATTATATGAATTTGTGTTTGTTCAAATTGACAAACGAACTTTAATTATATGAAATGGTAGACAATGAAGCATTTTTTATGAAATCAAAGCATCAATGTCATTTATCTGAATAAATAGAAAGAGCTTATGGTATTGAATAATGAAAAGAAATGATATTATTATGTGAATCTATGTTTATCCCACTTGAAAGACGAACTTTGATTCTAAAAAATGGTAGGAAATAAAACTTTTCTTATGAAACCAATGCATCAATTTTTTTATCACAATGAGGAGAATGAGTTTATAGTGCCCAATCAGGAAAAAAAAGTGACCACATAGGGCATACCCCACACATTCTTTATCATGCCATTCTATTTTAGTCGCTAGATGATGCTGGTACATCATAATGTAAATTCTTTAGAAGGCAAGAATAATTATTTTTGTAAAAAAAATGTCAGATTGAATGCTGGCCTTTTAGTACCAGACTGATTCTCTATAATTTCTGAAGATGTTTTCAGGCTTTTGAAGTGGGTTGAATCATGATTTAAAAAAATGAACGAAAAATAGAAAAATGAGGAATAAATCCAATCATGAAAATCCATGCACATTTACCATGCATCTACATTTATAATTGTGTAATCCACAGGTTTAAAGCAATGAAGCAGAAAAAAACTATCAAAATAGATACTATTTTAAAATCAAAAGGTATTAATGTTCTCAAATATTAGATTACTTCAACCTTATTAAGGTTTGTCTCCAATTGATTGTACTCAGTCAAATTCTTACTCACTTGGCTGTACTCGTCTACTCTTGCTACATATTACTTGGTCAAACCTTCTTTCACTTTCGTTTGACGTAATAGTTTACCCTTGTCAAGCTCTATTTTTATTTCATTTTACGTGATGGTTTAGCCCTGGTCAAACTTTCATTTTATTTTGTTTGACGTGATGGCTTAGCTATGGTCAAACTTCTTTTCACCTCTATCTGATGTGATGGTTTAGCTTTGGTCAAACTTTTTTTTCATTTTGTTTAACGTGATGGCTTAGCCTTGGTCAAACTTTCTCTTTTATTTCATTTAATGTGATAGTTTAGCCATGGTTAAACTTTCTTCTCACCTCTATTTGACGTGATGTTTAGCCCTGGTCAAACTCCCTTTTTATTTCATTTGACGTGATGGTTTAGCCCTAGTCAAACTTTTTGTCACTTTTGTTTGATGTGACAGTTTAGCCTTGGTCAAACTCCCTTTTCATTTCGTTCGATGTGATTGTTTAGTCCTAGTCAAACTTTTTTTTCATTTCATTTGACTTGATGGTTTAGCCTTGGTCAAACTTTTTTTTCACTTCTATTTGATGTGACGGCTTAGCCCTGGTCAAATTTCTTTTCACCTCTGTTTAACGTAATTGTTTAGCCCTAGTCAAATTCCCTTTTCATTTCATTTGACGTGATGGTTTAGCCTTAGTCAAACTTTTCTTTACCTTCATTTGACATACTGGTTTAGCCCTAGTCAAACTTCTTTTCACTTTTATTTGATGTGATGATTTAGCCTTGGTTAAACCTTTTTTTCATTTCATTTAATGTGATGGTTTAGCCCTGGTGAACCTTCTTTTCACTTCCATTTGACTAATGGTTTAGCCTTGGTCAAACTTTTTTTTCACTTCTATTTGATGTGACGGCTTAGCCCTGGTCAAATTTCTTTTCACCTCTGTTTAACGTAATTGTTTAGCCCTAGTCAAATTCCCTTTTCATTTCATTTGACGTGATGGTTTAGCCTTAGTCAAACTTTTCTTTACCTTCATTTGACATACTGGTTTAGCCCTGGTCAAACTTCTTTTCACTTTTATTTGATGTGATGATTTAGCCTTGGTTAAACCCCTTTTTCATTTCATTTAATGTGATGGTTTAGCCCTGGTGAACCTTCTTTTCACCTCCATTTGACTAATGGTTTAGCCTTGGTTAAACTTCTTTTCACCTCTATTTGACGTGATAATTTAGCCTTGGGTTACTCCTTCATTTGTTGACCTAACTGCTTGGTCTCAGTCAATTTGTCTTACTGGTTGGTTTGTGCATTTTCACCCTGACCAACTTATTTTCAATATTAACTTCAAAGTAGATTGAAAGTTCCCCTTCTAATCAATAACCTCTAATATCTAGTTTATATCTCATTTTTCTTGTACTGTATGGCCCAGACAAAATTATGTCTATTTGGTCTTTGTTCTATTCTTGATTCTCAGCAACAGACAATTAGGGCCAACTGTAGACACATAATTTTGTCTGAGCTATCTGTCCCTAAAAGTCCCAAGTATCTGAAAACGAAAATATCGTGGCCACTCTGATGGAGGTCAACTTCCACCAGATTGGTTTCACATTTTGGTAATTTTAGTCAGTCATATGTAAATAATTGTATATACGCATGATGGAAAAATCCATTTTCTCATGTAAAAAGGATGAATCAGTAAAGGAAAAATTTTTGCTTTTCAACAAGTTCTTAACAAATTTTGGAAATTACCTCTGCGGATGATCCCATGGTTAATTTTTCTATTTTTAGGAATTTCCTGAGATTTTTCTGAAAAACTCAAGAAATTGGTGGTCGGATATTTTTCTGACATTGGTATGGTTTTATGCCGATTCTCATCCCAAAAAATAATAAATATTCAAGGAAAAATATATATTGGTATTTTCTACCATGAAGTGTCAAAGTATAAATTTTATAAATTAATTTTGTAACCTTACGAGTATCACGCTCATGAATTTTACTTTTGGCTCTTGTTTATCTATTTTTAAAATTTTAAAAGTTCCTTTTCTTCACCTTAGAAATTAATATTTTGAATAATATGTGGTCTTGAATTTGTTTTACTTTAGTGTCAAAGAAATTCTATAATTTTTTTTGGTATTGAAATACGAGTTTCTCTTTACTCGTAAATTTCTTGTGGAATCCTCTCGAGTTTCGAACATCAAAATTCATTCAATATTATTGTTTGATTCAAATTAATTTAGTTTTCAAAAATTCATTCATTTTCATCAGTTTTGATTTTTCTGCTTGAACTTTCCCTATTTTTGAAAATCGAGTTTTCTATTTCATAAATATTTTCAGGGAATTTTTTTTGGTTTAAAATTTTTAAAATTCATCTAATATTTTCATTTAACTCCTATTAAAATAGTTTTGAAAAATTTAATTTATTTCATGGGTTTTGAATTTTTTTAATATATGTTAATTTTCCTACACTAAGGCATTTCTTATAAAATTTTACGAGTTTTTAATTTCCAATCAAGATCTTTTGCACCATTTCATTTGTAAAATTTTGTCTATGATCAATTAACATTAATTCCAATTTTATTTTGATTTTTGGAAATTTTATTTAAGTTACTTTTTCCAACTAGTTACATGCTAACTAGCTTGTTTTCACATCCAATTACTTTCTAACCAAGTTGGTTACATCACAATTACCCATTACATGATCCTATCAACTTCATCATAAGCTTGATAATAGAGTGGCTTCTAAGACAAGATAACAAAAGCATAGGCTTATGACAACAATTATGTTTTTCCAACCTAACAAGATATCTTTATATCAAATAAAGAAAAAAAAAAGAAAAAGGCGCCATTTGGCCACTCCATTTGGGTAGCAATATTACCGCCCCTTCCTCTATAAATAGAGGACATTTTTTTATTACGGGTTTTTGGGGGGGAGGAGAGGAAAACAATGGAGAGAAAAAGAAAGAAAAAAGAAAAGTAAGAGAAAAAAATAAAAATAAGATAATCTCTTAGCCCTTTGATTTTCAACCAAGGTAATCACCGTTTTCCTTCCTATTTCTTGCTGATTTCATGATCATTTTGTTGTAATATCACATGTACATATGTTATCTTGCTTGATTTGTGGTAACTTGGTTTTATATGTTTGAAAGTGTGTTTCTATGCATGAAATTGGTGTATAGATGTCTTTTACTTGTTTTTCCACCATGAAAAGTTTGTTTGCTTGATGAATCCCACCTTGGCCGAACCTAATCCTGAATGGATGATGATGGTTTTGGTTACTTTTAGCCTAGAATTAATATTAATATATCATTTTGTAACAAATGTTAAACTTAGGAACCAAATGAAAAATGGAAAATTTTTGTTCTAACAAATCCTATGTTTGGCTGAATCTTAATGAGTATTTTTGTCATGTTTTGCTGCTGATTCCAAGCTGATTTCATGCCTTAATGATGTGTTTTCATGATGGTTTTGGTTGATTAAGGACTACATTGCAAATGTCTAAAAGTTTAGGGGTTAGTTTGCTAAGTATAGTAAAATTGTAATTTTTGGTGTATTATGTTGGTCCTAATGTTGCACATGGCATATTGTAAATGTTTGTTTATATTTTTCTACATGATTTAATGATTTTAACAATATTTTTGGCTTTTTCATATTCCCATGGTTATTTATAAGGGGTATAAAAGTTTTTAAAACTTTTTGTATCTTTTTGGTTCTCCATTAAGGTATAAAATGAAAAAAATAAAATAAAATAAAATAATAAAGGTAATAAATTGAAAATTTTACCCTAAGGGTAAAAAGAAGTGATCGAATCTTGCTTGTAATTTTATGTATGATTTTTTATGGTTACTTTGATTATTTAATGCTTCATTTTATATTTTAATCATGTTGGGGCCAACTTGTAATTTTAGGGAAGCTTAGGGACCACTAGGGAAATCTAGTGTTTTTAGGCTAAACTAGTTATCTCTAGCATGAAATCACTCCCTCAGAATATTTTAATACATTTAGCATTCATTTGGTTCTTTGGTGGGGTGCTAAAAATATTAAAACCTTTCTTATTCTTTTAGTTCTTCCTTAGGATATGAAATGCAATTTTTGAAAATTTGGGACTTAACCGCATTTTCGTGTGTTAGGTTATTTTAAAACATAAATCACCTATTTCGAGTATTTTAAAAAAAATGTTTTTAGCATTATTAATCAATTAAGACTAATATTTAATTTTAGGAAATTTAGGGACCCATTAGCAATTTTTATACTTTAGGTCATTTTTGTAATCTAAATTACCCATTTACAGTAAGAATCATCATTACTTGTCCTTTCGAGTCCATTAGGGATATCGGGATACTCTCATGTTGAAGTTATATCCAAGGGCCATTTTTATAATTTTTCTCACTAGGATGGTTTTAGGCCAAAGGTGAATGTTTAAGGTTCGTTTAGCCTTTTAAGGTCATTTTTTAGTCCATTAAGGGTACCGAGATACTTTCATGGCGAAGGTATATCCTAAGGGCATTTTTGTAATTTTTTCTCACAAGGATGTTTTTATGCCAAAGGTGAATGTTTAGGGTTCATTTAGCCTTTTTAGGTCATTTTTTAGTCCATTAGGGGTACTGAGATATTTTAATGTTGAAGGTATACTCAAGGGACATTTTTGTAATTTTTCTTACCGAGTGCCTTAATGTCGATGGTAGCCTTAGGAATATTTTAATTTTACTTAGAACCCAATCCTAAGTAGTTACCATGTGCCTTAGTGTTGATGGTAAGCCTTAGGAATATTTTAATTTTTCTTAGAACCTAATCCTAAGTAGTTACCAGCTGCCTTAGTGTCGATGGTAAGCCTTAGGAATATTTGAATTTTCCTTATAACCAAATCCTAAGTAGTTACCGGGTGCCTTAGTGTCGATGGTAAGCCTTAGGGATATTTAATTGTTCTTAAAACCTAGTCTTAAGTAAACACTGGGTGTTTCTATGTCGAAGGTATATTTTAAGGATATGTTCATTTTTCTTTTACATTTTTAGTCCTTAGATTTAAATTAGTATTTAGTGTCTTAACCATGTCATAGGTCCTTTAATTTTGTTTCAAATAAAATCCCTATATCTTTGTAAGATAAAGGCAATGTCTCGGAGTTAGAGTGATGCGTGAAACTCTTCCCACCCATATGTGATAGGGGTTTTTCAAATCATTCTAATGGCAAAATACCCTTTTTAAAATGGAAATTGGGCTTTCACATTTTGCCAGGTATTCCAGTAGGATATGAAAGATATTTTGGTTTTTTAGAACTTTTTATATCCCTTTGATTTTTTATTGGGGTATAAAAGGGAATAACAAAAACTTTCGTATCTCATTGGTTTTTCGGTGGGGGTGCGTAAGATGTTTTGATTTTCAAAACATAAAAACCCTAATTTTTCTCTTATAGAATAATAAAATCCTATTTTAACAATATGAGAGTTGTAATTAAATACCACATATTAACGTTAGATAAAAATTAAAATTAAAATTAACCATGACTAATAAGGTACCAATTTTTGGTGCCACGAGAGGGTTGATCCTTACTTATAGTTGTAACTGACTCCTGAACCCTTAAAAACGATTTTTGGTACTTCATAGACCATGGATTTATCTTTAGGGTTTCTTGACCCTTACAGCATTAATTTTGACAGGTGACCAATCTCACCTAGCTAAAATAAATTGGTGGTGACTCCAAACAAATGGTCATTTCATGATGACTATTTAGAGTTAAGATGGGTGAACGATTCATCGTAACTACTGAGTCCCCCAAAAATAAAAAAATATTAATATCGATATGGCCTAAAAAGAGAGAAGAATAAATAGTTTTGAAATAATAATACATCACCACTTATACAGTCAAGGGCCGTTTAAGTTAGGCTTGGTCAGGATTCACATCCAGGCCACGTTATGATAGCAATTAGGAAAAGAAAGGTGATTGTTATGTGAATTCATGTTTATCCCAATTGATAGAAGACCTTAAATTCTAAAATTGGTAGAAATATAAGCTTTTCTTATGAAATCAAAGCATCAATGTCATTTATCCCAATAAGTAGAATGAGCATAAGGTACCCAATCATGAAAAGAAAGGAGATTATTATATAAATCCGTGTTTATCTGAATTGACAAATGAACTTTAACTAAAAAACTGATAGAAAGAGAAGCTTTTCTTATGAAACCAAAGCATCAATGTCACTTATCCTAATAAAAAGAATGAGTTTATGGTTCCTTATCATGAAAAGAAAGAAGATTATTATGTTAATCTATTTTTATCCAAATTGACATATGAATTTTAATTTTAAAAATGGTAAAAAAAAGCTTTAATTATGAAACCAAAGCATCAATATCATTCATCCCAATGAGGAAAATGTGTTTATGGTGCCTAATCATGAAATGAAATGAGATTATTTTGTAAATCTGTGTTTGTCCAAATTGACAGACAAACCTTAATTCTATAAAATGGTGGAAAGTGAAGCTTTTTTTATCAGAACCAAAGCATCAATATAATTTATCCAAATGAGTAGAATGAGCTTATGGTACCAAATAATGAAAAGAAGGGATAGTATGTGAATCCATGTTTATCCCAATTGAAAGACAAACTTTGATTTTAAAAAATGGTGGGAAGTGAAGTTTTTCTTATGAAACCAAAGAATAAGTACTTTTATCCTAATGAGAAGAATGAGTTTACGATGCCCAATCAGGAAAAGAAATGTGATTATTATTTGAATCCGTGTTTATCCAAATTAACAGACGAACTTTAATTCTAAAATTGGTAGAAAAAGAAGCTTTTCTCATGAAACCAAAGCATCCATGTCATTTATCCTAATGAATAGAACGAGCTTATGGTACCCAATCATGAAAAGAAAGGAGATTATTAGTTGAATTCGTGTTTATCTAAACTGATAGATGAACTTTAATTCAAAAAATGGTAGAAAAAGAAGCTTTTCTTAAGAAACCAAAGCATCAATGTTATTTATCTCAATAAGAAGAATGAGTTTATAGTTCCTCATCATGAAAAGAAATAAGATTATAATGTGAATCCATTTTTATTTGACTTGACGGATGAAGTTTAATTCTAAAAGTGGTATAGAGAAAAGCTTTTCCTATGAAACCAAAGCATCAATGTCATTTACCCAAGGAGGAGAATGGGTTTATGGTTCCTCACCATGAAAAGAAATGAGATTACTATATGACTCTGTGTTTATCCCAATTGAAAAATGAATTTTGAATCTAAAAAATGATGGGAAGTGAAGTTTTTCTTTTGAAACTAAAGCATTAGTTCTTGTATCCCAATGAGTAGAATGAGTTTATGGTGCCCAATTAGGAAAGAAAGGTGATTATTATGTGAATCTGTGTTTATCCCAATTGACAAACGAACTTTAATTCTAAAATTGGTAGAAAAAAAAGCTTTTCATATGAAACCAAGGCATCAATGTCATTTATCCCAATGGGTAGAATAAGCTTATTGTACCTAATCATGAAAAGAAAAGAGATTATTATGTGAATCCTTATTTATCCGAATTGATAGACGAACTTCAATTCAAAAAATGGTAGAAAAAGAAGCTTTTCGTAAGAAACTAAAGTATCAATGTCATTTATCTCAATAAGAAGAATGAGTTTATGGTTTCGCATCATGAAAAGAAAAGAGATTATTATGTGAATCTGTGTTTGTCCAAATTGACAAAGGAACATTAATTCAATAAAATGGTGGAACTGAAGCGATTTTCATGAAACTAAAGCGTCAATGTCATTTATCTGAATGAGTAGAACGAGCTTATGGTACCGAATAATGAAAGGAAAGAAGATTATTGTGTGAATCTGAGTTTTTCCCAATTGAAAGACAAACTTTAATTCTAAAAAAAATGGAAAGTGATGTTTTTCTTTTGAAACCAAAGCATTAGTTCTTTTATCCCAATGAGTAGAATGAGTTTATGGTGCCCAATTAGGAACAGAAAGGTGATTATTATGTGAATCTATGTTTATCCTAATTGAAAAATGAACTTTAATTCTAAAATTGGTAGAAAAAGAAGCTTTTCATATGAAACCAAGGCATTTATCCTAATGAGTAGAATGAGCTTATTGTAACCGATCATGAAAACAAAGGAGATTATTATGTGAATCCTTATTTATCCAAATTGACAGACGAACTTTAATTCAAAAAATGGTAGAAAAAGAAGCTTTTCTTATGAAACCAACGTATCAATGTAATTTATCTCAATAAGAAGAATAAGTTTATGGTTTCTCATCATGAAAAGAAAGGAGATTATTATGTGAATCTATGTTTGTCCAAATTGATAAATGAACTTTAATTCTATAAAATGATGGAAGTGAAGCTATTTTCATGAAACCAAAGCGTCAATGTCATTTATCTGAATGAGTAGAACGAGCTTATGGTACCGAATAATGAAAAGAAAGGAGATTATTATGTGAATACGAGTTTTTCCTAATTGAAAGATGAATTTTGATTCTAAAATATAATCGGATGTGATGTTTTTCTTATGAAACCAAAGCATCATTTCCTTTATCCCAATGAGGAGAATGAGTTTACGATGCCCAGTTAAGGAAAAAAGATGATTATTATATGAATCCATGTTTATCTTAATTGACAGACGAACTTTAATTCTAAAATTGGTTGAAAGAGAAGCCTTTCTTAGCAAAGCAAAGCATCAATATCATTTATCCCGATGAGTAGAATGAGCTTATGGTACCCACTCACGAAAAGAAAGGAGATTATTATGTTAATATGTGTTTATCTGAACTAATAGATGAACTTTAATTTAAAAAATGTTAAAAAAAAAGCTTTTCTTATGAAACCAAAGCATCAATACCATTTATCTCGATAAAGAGAATGAGTTTATGGTTCCTCATCATGAAAAGAAAGAAGATTACTATGTGAATCCGTGTTTATCCCAATTGAAAGATGAACTTTGGTTCTAAAAACGATGGGAAGTGAAAATTTTCTTTCGAAACCAAAGTATCAGTTATTTTATCCCAATAAGGAGAATGAGTTTATGGTGCCCAATCAGGAAAAAAAAGGTGATTATTATGTGAATCCATGTTTATCATGATTGATAGACGAACTTTTAATTCTAAAATTGGTAGAAAGAGAAGTATTTCTTATGAAACCAAAGCATCAATGTCATTTATCCCTATGAGTAGAACGAGCTTATATTACCTAACCATGAAAAAAAGGAGATTATTATGTGAATCCATGTCTATCTGAATTGATAAACGAACTTTAATTCAAAAAATGGTAGAAAAATAAGCTTTTCTTATGAAACAAAAGCATAAATGTCATTTATCCCAATAACAAGAATGAGTTTATGGCTCCGCATCATGAAAAGAAGGAAGATTATTATGCGCATCTGTGCTTGTCCAAATTGATAAATGAACTTAACTCTATAAAATGGTGGAAACTAAAGCTTTTTTGATGAAACCAAAGCATCAATGTCATTTATCTGAATGAGTAGGATGAGCTTATGGTACCGAATAATGAAAAGGAAGGAGATTATTATGTGAATCTGTGTTTATCCTAATTGAAAGATGAACTTTGTTTCTAAAAATTAGTGGGAGGTGAAGTTTTTCTTATGAAACCAAAGCATCAGTTCTTTTATCCTAATGAGGAGAATGTGTTTATGGTTCTCGATCAGGAAAAGAAAGGTGATTATTATGTGAATCCGTGTTTATCCCAATTGATAGATTAACCTTGATTCTAAAAACTGGCAGAAAGAAAAGTTTTTCTCATGAAACCAAACCATCGATGTCATTTATCTCAATAAGGAGAATAAGTTTATGGTTTCTCATAATAAAAAGAAAAGAGATTATTATGTGAACGTGTTTATCTGAATTGACAGGTGAACTTTAATTCAAGAAAAGGAAAAAAAAAGCTTTTCTTATGAAACCAAAGCATCAATGTCATTTATCCCAATGAATAGAACGAGCTTATGGTACCCAATCATGAATAAAAGGAGACCATTATGTAAATCTGTGTCTTTCGAATTGACAGATGAACTATAATTCAAAAAATGGTAGAAAAAGAAGCTTTTCTTTTGAAACAAAGGCATTAATGCCATCTATCCTAATAAAGAGAATGAGTTTATGGTTCCTCATCATGAAAAGAAAGAAGATTATTATGTGAATCTGTGTTTGTCCAAATTAATAGATGAACTTTAATTTTATAAAATGGTGAAAAGTGAATCTTTTTTTATGAAACTAACGAATCAATAAATGTGTAGAATGAGCTTATGGTTCTGAATAATAAAAGGAAAGAAGATTATTATGTGAATCCGTGTTTATCCTAATTGAAAGATAAACTTTGATTCTAAAAAGTGGTAGGAAGTGAAGTTTTCCTTATGAAACCTAAGCATCAGTTCTTTTATCCTAATGAGGAGAATGAGTTTATGGTGCCCAATCGAGAAAAAAAAGGTGATTATTTTATGAACCGTGTTTATCCAATTGACAGATTAACTTTGATTCTAAAAAATCATAGAAAGAGAAGTTTTTCTTATGAAACCAAAGCATCAATGTCATTTTTCCCAATAAGGAGAATGAGTTTATGGTTCTTCATCATGAAAAGAAAAGAGATTATGATATCAATTTGTGTTTGTCCAAATTGACAGACGAACTTTAATCCTATAAAATGGTGGAAAATAGAGATTTTTTTTTGAAACCAAAGCATAAATTTCATTTATCTGAATGAGTAGAACGAGCTTATTGTACCAAATAATGAAAAGAAAGGAGATTATTATATGAATCTGTGTTTATCCCAATTGAAAGACGGACTTTGATTCTAAAAAATGGTGGGAAGTGATGTTTTTCTTATGAAACCAAAGCATTAGTTCTTTTCTTGCAATGAGAAGAATGTGTTTATAGTGCCTAATCAGGAAAAGAAAGGTGATTATTATGTGAATCTGTGTTTATCCCAATTGATAGGTCAACTTTAATTCTAAAATTGGTTGAAAGAGATGCTTTTCTTTTGAAACCAAAGCATCAATGCCATCTATCCCAATGAGCAAAATAAGCTTGTGGTACCTAATCATAAAAAGAATGGAGATTATTATGTGAATCCATGTTTATCTGAATTGACAGACGAATTTGGATGAAAGTGAAGCCTTTCTTGTGAAACCAAATCATTAATGTCATTTATCTCGATAAGTAAAATGAGCTTATGGTACACCAATCATGAAAAGAAAGGAGATTATTATGTTAATCCATATTTATCTGAACTAATAGACAAAATTTAATTCAAAAAATGGTAAAAAAAGAAGCTTTTCTTATGAAACTAAAGCATCAATGTCATTTATCCCAATAAAGAGAATAAGTTTATGGTTTCTTATCATGAAAAGAAACGAGATTATTATGTCAATCTATTTTTATTCGAATTAACAGATGATCTGTAATTTCTAAAGTGGTATAGAGAGAAGCTTTTTTGTTAGACCAAAGCATCAATGTCATTTATCCTAATGAAAAGAATAGGTTTATAGTTCCTTATCATTGAAAGAAAAGAGATTATTATATGAATCTGTGTTTATCCCAATTGAAAGACAAACTTTGATTCTAAGAAATGATAGTAAGTGAAGTTTTTCTTATGAAACCAAAGCATCTGTTCTTTCATCCCAATAAGGAGAATGAGTTTATGATGTCCAATCATGAAAACAAAGGAGATTATTATGAGTCCACGTTTATCCTAATTAACAGACCAACTTTAATCGTAAAAAATGTTAGGAAATGAAGCTTTTCCTATAAAACCAAAGCATTAATATCATTTATCCCAACGAGAAGAATGTGTTTATGGTGCTTAATTATGAAAAGAATAAAGATTATTATGTGAATCTATGTTTGTCCTAGTTGATAGACGAACTTTGTTTCTAAAAAATGATTGGAAGAAAAGCTTCTCTTAGGAAACCAAAGTATCAATGTTATTTATCCCAATAAGGATAATGAGTTTATGACTCCTAATCATGAAAAGAAAGAAGATTATTATGTGAATCTATGGTTATTTCAATTGGTAGATGAACTTTGATGCTAAAAAATTATAGGAAGTGAAGTTTTTCTTATGAAACCAAAGCCTTAATTCGTTTATCCCAACAAGGAAAATGAATTTATGGTGCCCAATCATTAAAAGAAAGGAGATTATTATGTGAATCCGTGCTTATCCCAATTCATCAATGAACTTTAATACTAAAAATGGTAGAAAGAAAAGTTTTTTCTTATGAAACCAAAGCATCAAAATTGTTTATCCCAATAAGGAGAATATGTTTATGGTGCACGATCATGAAAAGAAAGGAGACTATTACATGAATCCATGTTTATCCCAATTGACAGATAAACTTTGATTGTAAAAAATGGTGGGAAGTGAAGTTTTTCTTATGAAACAAAAGCATCAATTCATTTATCCCAATAAGGATAATGAATTTGTGGTGCCTAATAATTAAAAGAATGGAGATTGTTATGTGAATCAATGTTTATTCCAATTGAATGACAAACTTTAATTATAAAAATGGTAGAAAGAGAAGTTTTTCTTATGAAACCAAAGCATCGATCTCATTTATCCCAATGAGGAGAATGTGTTTATAGTGCCCAATCATGAAAAAAAAAAGAGATTATTACGTGAATCCATGCTTGTCCAAATGGACAGAAGAACATTAATCCTAAAAATGATAGAACAAGAAGTTTTTCTTATGAAACCAAAGCATCTTTATTATTTATCCCGATGAAGAGAATGAGCTTATGCTTCCTAACCATGAAAAAAAAAGAGATTATTATTTGAATCCGTGTTTATCCTAGTTGACAAATAAACTTTGATTCTAAAAAATGTTAGGAAGTGAAGTTTTTCTTATAAAACCAAAGCATCAATATCATTTATCCCAATGAGGAAAATGTGTTTATGGTGCCCAATAATGAAAAGAAAGGAGATTCTTCTGTGAATCTATGTTTGTCCTCACTGATAGACGAACTTTGATTCTAAAAATGGTTGGAAAATAAGCTTTTCTTATGAAACCAAAGTATCAATGTCATTTATGCCAATAAAGATAATGAGTTTATGGTCCCTAATCATGAAAACAAAGGAGATTATTACTTGAATCCATGTTTATCCTAATTGATAGATGAACTTTGACTCTAAAACATGGTGGAAAGTGAAGTTTTTCTTATGCAACTAAAACATCAATTCACTTATCCCAATGAGGAGAATGAATTTGTGGTGCCTAATTATTAAAGGAAAAGAGATTATAATGTGAATCTATGTTTATCCTAATTGAAAAACTAACTTTAATTCTAAAAATGGTTAAAAAAGAAGTTTTTCTCATGAAACCAAAGCATCAATATCATTTATTCCAATGAAGAGGAAGTGTTTATCTTACCCAATCATGAAAAGAAAAGAGATTATTATGTGAATCCGTGTTTGTTCAAATCAATGAACGAACATTAAATTTAAAAATGGTAGAAAGATAAGTTTCTTTTATGAAACCAAAGCATCAATATCATTTATCCTAATGAGCAAAATGTGTTTTGGGTGCCCAATCATAAAAAAAAAAAGAGATTATTATGTGAATTTATGTTTTTCCTTATTGACAAATGAGCTTTGTTTCTAAAAAAATGTAGGAAAAAAAGTTTATCTTATGAAATCAAAGCCTCAATTCATTTATCCCAATAAGGAGAATATGTTTATGTTGCCCAATCTTGAGAAGAAAGGAGATTATTACATGAATCTATGTTTATCCCTATTGACAGATGAACTTTAATTCTAAAAAATAGTGGGAAGTGAAGTTTTTCTTATGAAACCAAAGCATCAATTCATTTATCCAAATGAGGAAAATGAATTTATGGTGCCCAATCATTTAAAGAAATAAGATTATTATAAGAATCCATGTTTATCCCAATTGAACAATGAACTTTAATACTAAGAATGGTAGAAAGAGAAGTTTTTCTTATGAAACCAAAGCAACAATATCATTTACCCTAATGAGGAGAATGTGTTTATGGTGCCCACTCTTGACAATAAAGGAGATTATAACGTGAATCCATGTTTATCCCAATTGATAGATGAACTTTGATTCTAAAAAATGGTGGGAAGCGAAGTTTTTCTTATAAAACCGAAGCATTAATTCATTTATCCTAATGAGGAGAATGAATTTGTGGTGCCTAATTATTAAAAGAATGGAGATTATTATGCGAATCCATGTTTATTCCAATTGAAGGACTAACTTTAAATACAAAAAAGGGAGAAAGAGAAGTTGTTTATCTTATGAATCTCATTAATCCTAATGAGGAAAATGTGTTTATGGTGCCCAATCGTTGCCCAATCGTGAAAATAAAAAAGAATATTATGTGAATCCATGTTTGTCTAAATCAACGAATGAACATTAATTTTAAAAAAGATGGAGCGAGAATGTGTTTATGGTGCCCAACCAAGAAAAAAAAGGAGATAATTACGTGAATCAATTTTTATCCCCATTGATCAAGGAACTTTGATTCTAAAAAATTATGGGAAGTGAAGTTTTTCTTATGAAACCAAAGCGTCAATTCATTCATCCCAATGAGGAGAATGAAAACAAAATGCCCAATCATTAAAAGAAAAGAGATTATTATGCGAATCTATATTTATCCCAGTTCAAAGATGAACTTTAATTGCAAAAATGGGAGAAAGAGAAGCTTTTTTTATGAAACCAAAGCGTCAATGTCATTTATCCTAATTCGGAGAATATGTTTAAGGTTCCTTATCTTGAAAATAAAGGAGATTATTATGTGAATCCATATTTTTCCAAATCAACGATGAGCATTAATTCTAAAAATATTAGAAAGTGAAGTTTTTCTTGTGAAACCAAAGCTTCAATTCATTCATCCCAAAGAGAAGAATGAATTTATGGTGCCTAATCATTAAAACCAGGGAGGTTATTATGTGAATCCATGTTCATCCCAACTAAAAGACAAACTTTAATTCTAAAAATAGTATAAAGAGAAGTTTTTCTTATGAAAGCAAAGCATCAATATTGTTTATCCTGATGGGGAGATATGCTTATGGTACCCAATCATGAAAAGAAAAGAGCCTATTCTGTGAATCCTTGTTTATCCTAATTGATTGATGAACTTTGACTTTAAAAAATGGTGGGAAGTGAAGTTTTTCTTATGAAACCAGAGCATTAATTCATTTATCCCAATAAGAAGAATGAATTTGTGGAGCCTAATCATTAAAAGAAAGGAGATTATTATGTGAATCTATGATTGTCCAAATTGACGAACAAACATTAATTCTAAAAATAGTAGAAAGAGAAGTTTTTCTTATGAAAAGCATCAATTCATTTATCCAAATGAGGAGAATGAATTTATGGTGCCTAATCTTTAAAAGAAAGAGGATTATTATGTAAATCTACGTTTATCTCAATTGAAAGACAAATATTAATTCTAAAAATAATAGAAAGAAAAGTTTTTCTTATGAAGCCAAAACATCAATGTCATTTGTCCCATTGAGGGAAATGTGTTTATGGTGCCCTATCATGAAAACACAGGAGATTATTATATAAATCCCTATTTGTCCTAGTTGACAGATGAACATTGTTTCTAAAAAATGGTCTGAAGAAAAGTTTATCCTATGAAACCAAAGCATCAATTCATTTATCCCAATGAGGAGAATATGTTTATGGTGCCTAATCATAAAAAAAAAAAGAAATTTTTACGTGAATCAACATTTATCCCAATTGACAGATGAGTTCTGATTATAAAAAAAAGGTAAAAAGGTGAAGTTTTTCTTGTGAAACCAAAGCATCAATTCATTTATCCCAAACTGGAGATGAATTTGAGGTGCCTAATTATTAATAGAAAAGAGATTATTATATGAATCCGTATTTATCCCAATTGACGATGAACTTTAATTATAAAAACGGCAGAATGAGAAGCTTTTCCTATGAAACCAAGCCATCAATGTTATTTATCCCAATTAGGAGAATATGTTTATGGTTCCTTATCATGAAAAGAAAGAAGATTATTATGTGAATCCATTTTTGACCAAAACAACAGACGAACATTAATTCTAAAAATAGTAGAAAGAGAAGTTTTTCTTACGAAACCAAAACATCAGTATCTTTTATCGCAATGAGGAAAATGAGTTTATGGTTCCTAACCATGAAAAGAAAGTAGATTATTATGTGCATCCATGTTTATTCCAATTGACAAACAAACTTCGATTTTAAAAATTGGTGGGAAGTGAAAATTTTCTTATGAAACCAAAGCTTCAATCATTTATCTCAATAAGGAGAATGAATTTGTAGTGATCAATCATTAAAAGAATAGAGATTATTATATGAATCCATCTTTATTCCAATTGAAAAATGAACTTTAATTATAAAAATGGTAGAAAGGAAAGTTTTTCTTATGAAACCAAAGCATCAATCTTATTTATCCCAACGAAGAAAATGTGTTTATGGTGCCCAATCATGAAAGGAAAAGAGATTATTATTTGAATCCATGTTTGTCTAAAACAATGGGTGAGCAGTAATTCTAAAAATGGCATAACAACAAGTTTTTTTTATGAAACTAAGTATTAATATCATTTATCCCAATGAGGAGCATGTGTTTATAATGCTCAATTAATAAAAGAAAGGAGATTATTACATGTATCCATTTTTATCCCAATTGACAGACGAACTTTGGTTCTAAAAAATGGTGGGAAGTGAAGTTTTTCTTATGAAACCAAAGCATCAATTCATTTATCCCAATGAGGAGAATGAACTTATGGAGCCCAATCATTAAAAGGAAGGAGATTATTATGTGAATCCATGTTTGTCCAAATCGATGAATGAACATTAATTCTAAAAATAATAGAAAGAGAAGTTTTCTTATTAACCCAAAGCGTAAATTCATTTATCCCAATGAGGAGAATGAATTCATAGTGCTCAATCATTAAAAGAAAGGGGATTATTATGTAAATCCATGTTTATCCCAATTGACAGACAAATATTAATTGTAAAAGTGGTAGAAAAAGAAGCTTTTCTTATGAAACCAAAGCATCAATGTCATTTATCCCAATTAGGAGGATATGTTTATGGTTCCTCATCGTTAAAAGAAAAGAGATTATTATGTGAATTCGTGTTTGCCCAAATCAATGGACAAACATTAATTCTAAAAGTGGTAGAAATAGAAGTGTATCTTATGAAACCAAAGCATCAACATCATGTATCCCAATGAGGAGATTGTGTTTATGGCACCCAATCTTGTAAAGAAAAGAGATTATTATGTGAATCCATGTTTGTCCAAATGGAAGGACAAAAATTAATTCTAAAAATGTAGAAAGAGAAGTTTTTCTCATGAAACCAAAGCATTAATATCATTTATCTCAATGAGGAGAATGTGTTTATGGTGCCCAATCATGGAAAAAAAGAGATTGTTACGTGAATCTATATTTATGCCAACTAACAAATGAACTTTGATTGTAAAAAATGGTGGGAAGTAAAGTTTTTCTTATGAAACCAAAGCATCGATTCATTTATCCTAGTGATGAGAATGAATTTAAGGTGGCCAATAATTAAAAAAAAAGAGATTATTATGTGAATCCGTGTTTATCCCAATTGATGATGAACGTTAATTATAAAAAAGGTAGAAATGAAACCAAAGCATTAATGCCATTTACCCCGATTAGGAGAATATGTTTATGGTTCCTCATTATGAAAAGAATAGAGATTACTATGTGAATCCATGTCTATCCAAATCCAAGGATGAACATTAATTCAAAAAATGGTGGAAAAATGAGTTTTTCTTATGAAACCAAAGCATCTATATCATTTATCCTAATGGGAAGAATGAATTTATGGTTCCTAACAATGAAAAGAAAAAAGTTTATTATGTGAATCCGTGCTTATCCTAATTGACAGACGAACTTTGATTTGAGAAACATGGTAGGAAGTGAAGTTTTTCTTATGAAACCAAAGCATTAATTCATTTATCCCAATGAGGAGAATGAATTTTTCATGCCCAATCAGTAAAAGAAAGGAGATTATTATGTGAATCTATGTTTATCCTAATTGAAAGATGAACATTAATTCCAAAAATGGTAGAAAAAGAAGTTTTTCTTATGAAACCAAAGAATCAGTATCATTTGTCCCAATGAGGAGAATGTGTTTATGGAGTCTAATCATGTAAAGAAATGAGATTATTATCTGAATCCGTGTTTATCCTAGTTGACAGATGAACTTTGTTTCTAAAAAGTTGTTTGAAAAAAAGTTTATCTTATTAAACCAAAGCATCAATTCATTTATCCCAATAAGGAGAATGTGTTTATGGTGCCCAATCATGAAAAGAAAAGATATTATTACATGAACTAATGTTTATCCCAATTGACAGACAAACTTTGATTCTAAAAAATGGTGGGAAGTGAAGTTTTTCCTATGAAACCAAAGCCTGAATTCATTTATCCCAATGAGGAGAATGAATTTATGTGCCCAATCATTAAAAGAAATGAGGTTATTATGTGAATCCGTTTTGTCCAAATCGAAGGACGAACATTTATTTTAATAATAGTAGAAAGAGAAGTTTTTCTTATGAAACCAAAGCATCAATTCATTTATCCCATTGAGGAGAATAAATTTATGGTGCTTAATCATTAAAAGAAAGGAGATTATTATGTGAATCCGTGTTTATCCCAATTGAAAGACAAACTTTAATTCTAAAAATGGTAGAAAGAGAAGTTTTTCTTGTGAAACCAAAGCGTCAATATCATTTTTCCTAATTAGGAGAATGTGTTTATGGTGAACAATCATTAAAAGAAAGGCAATTATTACATGAATCTGTGTTTTCCCTAGATGACAAACGAACTTTGTTTCTAAAAAATGATTTGAACATAAGTTTATCTTATGAAACCAAAGCATCAATCCATTTGGCCCAATAAGGAGAATGTGTTTATGGTGCCCAATCTTGAAAAGAAAAGAGATTATGACACGAATCTATGTTTATCCCAATTAACAGTTGAACTTTGATTCTAAAAAATTATGGGAAGTGAAGTTTTTCTTATGAAACCAAAGCATCAATTCATTTATCCCAATGAGGAAAATGAATCTCTAGTGCCCAACCATTAAAAGAAAGGGATTATTATATGAATCCATGTTTATCCCAACTGATAAAGGAACATTAATTATAAAAATGGTAAGAAAAGAAGCTTTTCTTATGAAACCAAAGCATCAATGTTATTTATCTCAATTAGGAGAACATGTTTATGGTTCCTCATCATGAAAAGAAAGGAGATTATTATGTGAATCCGTGTTTTCCCAAATCAATGGATGAACATTAATTTTAAAAATGGTAGAAAGAAAGGTTTTTTCTATGAAACCAAAGCATCAATATCATTTATCCCAAAGAGGATAATGTGTTTATGGTGGCCAGTCATGAAAAGAAAGGAGATTATTATGTGAATTCACATTTATCCTAATTGACAGATGAACTTTAATTGTAAAAATGGCAAAAAGAGAAGCTTTTCTTATGAAACCAAAGCATCAACGTTATTTACCCCAATTAGGAGAATATGTTTATGGTTCCTTATGATGAAAAGAAAGGAGATTGTTATGTGAATCCATGTTTGACTAAATCAATGACGAATATTAATTCTTAAAATGGTAGAAAAAGATGTTTTTCTTATGAAACTAAAGCATCAATATCACTTATCCTAATGAGAAGTATGAGTTTATAGTTCCTCACGATGAAAGAAAAGAAGGCTATTACGTTGATCTATATTTATCCTAATTGACAAACAAACTTTGATTCTAAAAAGTGGTGGGGAGTGAAGTTTTTCATATGAAACCAAAGCATCGATATCATTTATCCCAATGAGTAAAACAAGCTTTTGGTACCCAATTATAAAAAGAAAGGAGATTATTATGTGAATTTGCGTTTATCATAATTGACAGATGAAGTTTAATTATAAAAAATGGTTAGAAGAAAAGCTTTTCCTATGAAACCAAAGCATCAATATCGTTTATCCCAATAAGGAGAATAAGTTTATTGTTCCTCATCATGAAAAAAAAAAGAGATTATAATGTGAATCCATGTCCATCCCAATTGGCAGATGAACTTTGATCCTAAAAAATGGTGGGAAGTGAAGTTTTTCTTATGAAACAAAGCATCAGTGTCATTTATCACAATAAGGAGAAATAGTTTATGGTTTCTCATCATAAAAAGAAAGGAGATCATTATGTGAATCTGTGTTTATCCTAATTGACAAATAAAGTTTGATTCTAAAAATGGTTGGAAGAAAAGCTTTTCTTAGGAAACCAAAGCACTAATATCATTTATCTCAATAAAGAGAATAAGTTTATGGTTCCTCATCATGAAAAAAAAATAGATTATTATGTGAATCCATGTCTATCAGAATTGACAAAAGAACTTTATTTCAAAAAATGTTAGAATAAAAAGCCTTTCTTATGAAACCAAAATATCAATGTCATTTATCACAATAAGGAGAATAAGTTTATAGTTCCTCATCATGAAATGAAAGAAGATTATTACATGAATCCATGTTTATCCTAATTGATAGACAGATTTTGATTCTAAAAAATGGTGGGAAGTGAAGTTTTTTATATGAAACTAAAGCTTCAATTCACTTATCCCAACAAGCAGAATAAGTTTATGGTTCCTCATCTGAAAAGAAATGAGATTCTTATGTTAATCCGTGTTTATCCTAATTAACAGATGAAGTTAGATTCTAAAAAATGGTTGGAAGATAAGCTTTTCTTATAAAACCAAAGCATCAATGTCATTTATCTCAACAAGGACAATGAGTTTATGGTTCTTCACCATGAAAAGAAAGGAGATTATTATATGAATTTATTTTTATTCGAATTGACAAATGAACTTAAATTCTAAAAATGGTCGACAGTGAATCTTTTATTATGAAGCCAAAGCTTTAATGTCATTTATCCCAATCAGTAGAATGAGCTTATGGTACCCTATTATTAAAAGAAAGGATATTATTATGTGAATCCATGTTTATCCTAATTGATAGATGAAGTTTCATTCTAAAAAATGGTTGGAAGGAAAGCTTTTTTTATGAAACCAAAGCATCAATGTCATTTATCCTAATAAGGAGAATGAGTTTATCATTCCTCATTAAGAAAAGAAAAGAGATTATTATGTGAATCCTTGTTTATCCGAATTGACAGATGAAGTTTAATTCTAAAAAATGGTTGGAAGAAAAGCTTTTCTTATGAAATCAAAGCTTCAATGTCATTTATCC
>JBBYHM010000014.1:135966-147292 GCA_038381775.1 Adansonia rubrostipa
CAGATGAAGTTTAATTCTAAAAAATGGTTGGAAGAAAAGCTTTTCTTATGAAATCAAAGCTTCAATGTCATTTATCCTAATAAGGAAAATGAATTTATTGTTCCTCATCACGAAGAGAAAGGAGATTATTATGTGTATCAATGTTTATCCCAATTAACAGATGAATTTCGATTCTTAAAAATGGTGGGAAGTGAAATTTTCATATGAAACCAAAGCATAAAATCATTTATCCTAATGAGGAGAATGAGTTTATGGTTCCTCATCATTAAAAGAAAGGAGATTATTATGTGAATCCATGTTTATCCTTATTGGCAGATGTAGTTTGATTCTGAAAAATGGTTGGAAAAAAAGCTTTTCCTATGAAACCAATGCTTCAATTTCATTTATCCTAATAAGGAAAATGAGTTTATGGTTCATCATCATGAAAAGAAAAGAGATTATTATGTGAATTAGTGTTTATCCAAACTGACAAACGAACTTCAATTCAAAAACTGGTAGAATGAGAAGCTTTTCTTATGAAACTAAATCATCAATGTTATTTATCCTAATAAAGAGAATGAATTTATTGTTCCTCATCACGAAGAGAAAGAAGATTATTATGTGAATCTATGTTTATCCCAATGGATAGATGAATTTTGATTCCAAAAAATGATGGGAAGTAAAATTTTCATATGAAACCAAAGCATTAAATTATTTATCCCAATGAGGAGAATGAGTTTATGGTTCCTCATCATTAAAAGAAAGGAGATTATTATGTGAATCCGTGTTTATCCTTATTGAAAGATGTAATTTGATTCTAAAAAATGGTTGGAAGAAAAGCTTTCTTTATGAAACAAAAGCATCAATGCCATTTATCCCAATAAATGGAATGAGTCTATGTTTCTTTATCATAAAAAGAAAGGAGATTATTATGTGAATCGGTGTTTATCTGAATTGGCAAACAAACTTTAATTCAAAAAATGGTAGGATGAGAAGCTTTTCTTATGAAACCAAAGTATCAATGTCATTTATCCCAATAAGGAGGGTGAGTTTGTTATTCCATATCATGAAGAGAAAGGAGATTATTATGTGAATCAGTGTTTATCCTAATTGACAAACAAATTTTGATTCTAAAAAATGGTGGGAAGTGAAGTTTTTCTAATGAAACCAAAGTGTCAATGCCATTTTTCCCAATAAGGAGAATTAGTTTATAGTGCCCAATCATGAAAAGAAAGGAGATTATTACATGAATCTGTATTTATCCCAATTAACAGACTAGCTTTAATTCTAAAAATTGTAGAAAGAGAAGCTTTTCTTAGGAATCCAAAGCATCTATGTCATTTATCCCAATGAGGAAAATGGGTTTATAGTTCTTGATCATGAAAAGAAAAGAGATTATTATGTGAATGCAAGTTTATCATAATTGACAGATGAACTTTGATTTTAAAATATGGTGGAAAAAAAGTTTTTTTATGAAACCAAAGCATCAATATCATTTATCACAATGAGATGAATGAGTTTATGGTTCCTCATCTTGAAAAGAAAAAAGATTATTATATGAATCCGTGTTTATCCCAATTGACAAACGAACTTTAATTTTAAAAATGGTGGGAAAAGAAGTTTTTCTTATGAAACCAAAGCATCAATGTCATTTTTCCTAATTAGGAGAATGAGTTTATAGTCCTAAATCATGAAAAGAACAGAGATTATTATGTGAATCCATGTATATCCTAATAAACAGATGAACTTTGATTCTAAAACATAGTGGGAAGTGAAGTTTTTTTTATGAAACCAAAGCATTAATGTCATTTATCCAAATGAGTAGAATGAGCTTATGGTGCCCAATGATTAAAAGAAATGAGATTATTATGTAAATCCGAGTTTATCCCAACTGACAGATGAACTTTAATTCTAAAAATGGTAGAAAAAGAAGCTTTCCATTGAAACCAAAGCCTGAATGTTATTTATCCTGATAAGGAGAATGAGTTTATGGTTTCTCATCATGAAAGCAAAGAAATTTTTATTTGAATTAGTGTTTGTCTAAACTGAAAGACAAACTTTAATTCTATAAAATGGTGGAAAATAAAGCTTTTTTATGAAACCAAAGCATCAATTTTATTTATCTGAATGAGTAGATTAAGTTTATAGTACCAAAAAATGAGAAGAAAGGAGATTATTATGTGAGTCCCTATTTATCCCAATTGAAAAATGGAATTTGATTCTAAAAATTAGAGGGAACTAGAGTTTTTCTTATGAAACCAGGGCATTGGTTCTTTGATCCCAATAAGGAGAACGAGTTTAAGGTGCCCAATCAGGAAAAGAAAGGTGGTTATTATGTGAATCCATGTTTGTCACAATTGATAGACGAACTTTAATTCTAAAATTAGTAAAAAGAGAAGCCTTTCTAATGAAACCAAAGTATCAATGTCATTTATCCAAATGAATAGAACAAGCTTATGGTACCCAATCATGAAAAGAAAGGAGATTACTATGTGAATCCATTTTTATCCAAATTGACAAATGAACTTTAATTCAAAGAATGCTAGAAAGAGAAGCTTTTCTTATAAAACCAAAGCATCAATGTCATTTATCATAATAAGGAGAATAAGTTTATGGTTCTTCATCATGAAAAGAAAAGACATTATTCTGTCAATCCATTTTCATCCTAATTGACAAACAAACTATAATTATAAAAGTGGTTGGGAGAGAAGCTTTTCTTATGAAACCAAAGCATTAATGTCTTTTATCCCAATGAGTAGAACGAGCTTATGCTACCCACTTATGAAAAGAAAGGATATTATTAAGTGAATCCTTGTTTAAGGATATTATTAAGTGAATCCTTGTTTATCCTAATTGACAGACAAAGTTTGATTCTAAATAATGGTTGGAAGAAAAGTTTATCTTACAAAACCAAAGTGTCAATTTTGTTTATCCCAATAAGAAGAATAGTTTATCGTTCCTTATAATGAAAACAAGGAGATTATTATATGAATCCGTGTTTGTCCCAATTAAAAAATGAACTTTGATCCTAAAAAATGGTAGGCAGTGAAGTTTTTCTTATGAAACCAAAACATCAATGTCATTTGTCATAATAAAGAGAATAAGTTTATGGTTCCTCATCATGAAAAGAAAAGAGATTACTATGTGAATTCGTGTTTATCCTAGTTGATAGACGAAGTTTGATTCTAAAAATTGGTTAGGAGAAAAGCTTTTTTTATGAAACCAAAGCACCAATGTCATTTATCCCAATAAAGAGAATAAGTTTATGGTTCCTCATCATAAAAAGAAAGGAGATTATTATGTGAATCCGTGCTTAACTAAACTAAAAGACAAACTTTAATTTGAGAAATGGTAGACTAAGAAGCTTCTCTTATGAAACCAAAGCATCAATATTATGTATCCCAATAAAGAGAATGAGTTTATGGTTCCTTATCATGAAAAGAAAGGAGATTATTATGTGAATCCAAGTCCATCCTAATTGATAGATGAATTTTGATTCCAAGAAATGGTGGGAAGTGAAGTTTTTCATATGGAACCAAAGCTTTAATTCATCTATACCAATGAGGAGAATCAATTTATGGTTCCTTATCATGAAAATAAAACAGATTATCATGTGAATTCGTGTTTATCCTAATTGATAGAGGAAGTCTGATTCTAAAAAATGGTTGGAAGAAAAGCTTTTGTTATGAAACCAAAGCACCTATGTCATTTATCCCAATAAAGAGAGTAAGTTTATAGTTCTTTGTCATGAAAAGAAAAGAGGTTATTATGCGAATCCATGTTTAATCGAAATGTCAGATGAATTTTAATTCAAAAATTGGTAGAATAAGAAGCTTCTCTAATGAAACGAAAACATCAATGTTATTTATCCCAAAAAAGAGAATGAGTTTATGGTTCCTCATCATGAAAAGAAAAGAGATTGTTATGTGAATCTGTGTCTATCCTAATTGATAGACAAATTTTAATTCTAGGAAATGGTGGGAAGTGAAGTTTTTCATATGAAAGCAAAGCTTCAATTCATTTATACCAATAAGAAGAATGAGTTTATGGTTCTTCATCATGAAAAGAGAAGAGATTATTTTGTGAATCCATGTTTATCCTAATTGATAGAAGAAGTTTGATTCTAAAAAATTCTTGGAAGAAATGCTTTTCTTATGAAACCAAATCATCAATGTCATTTATCCTAACAAAAGACAATGAGTTTATGGTTCTTCACCATGAAAAGCAGGGAGATTATTATGTGAATCCATTTTTATCTGAATTGATAAATAAACTTTAATTCTAAAAATGGTTGAGAGAAATCTTATTTATTAAACAAAAGCATCAATGTCATTTATCCCAATGAGTAGAACAAGCTTATGGCACCCCATTATAAAAAGAAAAATGTTTATTATGTGAATCTATGTTTAGCCTATTTGAGAGATGAGGTTTGATTCTAAAAAATGGTCGGAAGAAAAGCTTTTCTTAGAAAACTAAAGCATCAATGTCATTTATCCCAATAAGGAGAATGAGTTTATTTTTCCTTATCATGAAAAAAAAAAGGATATTATTATGTGAATATGTGTTTATCCTAATTAATGGACAAACTTTGATCCTATGAAATGGGAGGAAGTGAGGTTTTTCTTATAAAACCAAAGTATCAATGTCATTTATCCCAATAAGGGGAATGAGTTTATGGTTCCTCATTATGAAAGGAAAGGAGCTTATTATGTGAATCCATGTTTATCATAATTGACAGGCAAAGTTTGATTCTAAAAAATGGTTGGAAGAAAATCTTTTCTTATGAAACCAAAGTATTAATGTCATTTATCCTAATAAAGAGAATGAGTTTATGGTTTCTCATCATGAAAAGAAAGGAGATAATTATGTGAATTAGTGTTTATTCGAACTGACAAATGAACTTTACTTCAAAAAATGGTAGAATAAGAAGTTTTTCTTATGAAACCAAAGCATCAATATCGTTTAACCTAAAAAAGAGATAGAGTTTTTTGTTCCACATCATGAAAAGAAAGGAGATTATTATGTGAATCCGGGTTTATCCCAATTGACAAATAAATTTTGATTCTAAAAAATTGTTCGAAGTAAAGTTTTTCATATTAAACCAAAGCATCAATTCATTTATCCTAATAAGGAGAATAAGTTTATGGTTCCTCATCATAAAAATAAAGGGCGATTATTATGTGAATCTGTGATTATCCTAATTGACGGATGAAGTTTAATTCTAAAAAATGGTTGGAAGAAAAGCTTTTCTTATGAAACCAAAGCATCAATGTCATTTCTCCCAATAATGAGAATAAGTCTTTGGTTCCTTATCATGTAAAAAGAAGAGATTATTATATGAATCGGTGTTTATTCAAATCGACAAACTTTATCTCAAAAAATAAGCTTTTCTTATGAAGCTAAAGCATCAATGTCATTTATCCTAACGAGGAGAATGAGTTTATGGTTCCATATCATGAAAAGAAAGGAGATTATCATGTGAATGCATGTTTATCCTAATTGAAAGACGAATTTTGATTCCAAAAAATGGTGGGAAGTGAAGTTTTTCTTATGAAACCAAAGTATCAATGTCCTCTATCCTAATGATAGGAAATAGTTTATGGTGTCAAATCATGAAAAAAAAAGAGATTATTATATAAATTTATTTTTATCCTAATTGATAGACAAGCTTTAATTTAAAAAATGGTAGATAAAGAAGCTTTTCTTATGAAACCAAGCAATAATGTTATTTATCCTATTGAGGCGAATGAGTTTTTGGCTCCTCATCATGAAAAGAAAGGAGGTTGCTATGTGAATCTATGTTTGTCCAAATTGACAAACAAACTTTAATTCTATAAAATCATGAAAAGTGAAGCCTTTTTTTATGAAACCAAAGCATCAATGTCATTTATGGTCCCAAATAACGAAAAAAAAGAGATTATTATGTGAATCTATGTTTATCCCAATTGAAAGATAAACTTTGATTCTAAAAAGTGTTAGGAAGTGAAGTTTTTTTTATGACACCAAAGCATCAATTCATTTATCCCAATGAGAATGACTTTATGATGCCAAATCATGAAAAGAATAGAGATTTATCCCAAATGACAAATAAATTTAGATTCTAAAAATTGATGGGAAGTGAAGTCTCTTATGAAAACAAAGCATTAATGTCATTTATCACAATGAGCAGAATGAGCATATGGTTCCCAATCATTAAAAAAAAGAGATTAATATGTGAATCCGTGTTTATCCCAACTAACATATGAACTTTAATTCTAAAAATGGTAGAAAAAGAAGCTTTCCTTATGAAATCAAAGCATTAATGTCATTTATCGTAATGAAGAGAATGAGTTTATGGTTCCTCATCATGAAAAGAAAGGAGATTATTATGTGAATGCTTTAGTTTCATAAGAAAAACTTCTCTTTCTACCAATTTTAGAATTGAAGTTCATCTTTCAATTGGGATAAACACAGTTTATATAATAGTTTCTTTTTTTTAACGATTGTGCACATAAATTCATTCTCCTCATTGGGATAAATGATATTGAAGCCTTGGTTTCACAAGAAAAACTTCTCTTTCTACATTTTTGGAATTAATGGTCATTCGTTGATTTAGTCAAACATGGATTCTCATAATAATCTCTTTTCTTTTCATGATTGGACACCAAAAACCCATTTGGGATAAATGATATTGATGCTTTGGTTTTATAAGAAAAACTTCTCTTTCTACCATTTCTAGAGTTAATATTCATCTTTCAATTAGGATAACAGGCATTCACATAATAATCTTCTTTCTTCTAATGATTAGGCACCATAAATTTATTCTCTTCTCTGGGATAAATGAATTGAGGCTTTGCTTTCATTAAAAAAACTTCACTTCCCACCATTTTTTAGAATCAAAGTTTATTCTTTAATTGGTATAAACATGGATTCACATGATAATCTCCTTTCTTTTTATGATGGGGCACCATAAACACATTCTTCTCATTTGGATAATGACATTGATGCTTTGGTTTCATAAGAAAAACTTCTCTTTCTACCATTTTTAGAATTAATGTTCATCTTTAAATTAGGATAAACACAGATTCACATAATAATCTCATTTCTTTTAATGTTTGGGCACCATAAATTTGTTCTCCTCATTGGGATAAATGAATTAAGGCTTTAGTTTCATCAAAAAAACCTTACTTCCCACCATTTTTTAGAATCAAAGTCTGACTGTTAATCGAGATAAAAATGGATTCACATAATAATATCCTTCTGTTCATGATTGGGCACCATAAACACATTCTCCTCATTAGGATAAAAGAATTGACGCTTTGGTTTCATAAGAAAAACTTCTCTTTACACAATTTTCAAAATTAATGTTCATCCATCGATTTAGTCAAACACGAATTCACATAATAATCTAGTTCTTATTAAGATTGGGCACCATAAACACATTCCTCATTGGGATAAATGATATTGATGCTTTGGTGTCATAAAAAAACTTCTCTTTCTATTACTTTTAAAGTTAATGTTCGTCCGTTGATTTAGACAAACACGGATTCAGATAATAATTTCCTTTATTCTCATGATTAGGTACCATAAACACATTCTTCTCATTAGGATAAATGATATTGACACTTTGGTTTCATAGGAAAAACTTCTTTTTCTACCATTTTTAGAATTAAAATTCATTTTTCAATTGGGATAAACATAGATTTAAAAAATAATCTCCTTTCTTTTAATGATTGGACTCCATAGATCCATTTATTTCATTGGGATAAATGAATTAATGCTTTAGTTTTCATGAGAAAACTTCATTTTTCACCATTTTTTAGAGTCAAAGTTCATCTACCAATTGGGTCAAACATGGATTCAGGTAATGAACTCCTTTCTTTCCGCGATTGGGCAGCATAAACACATTCTTCTCAATGAGATAAATGATATTGATGCTTTGGTTTCACTAGAAAAACTTCTCTTTCTACTATTTTTACAATTAAAGTTCATCGTTTAATAAGGATAAACACGAATTCACATAATAATATCCTTTCTTTTAATGATTGGGCTCCACAAATTCATTTCTCTCATTGGGATAAATGAATTGATGCTTTGGTTTCATGAAAAGAACTTCACTTCTCACCATTTTTTAGAGTCAAAGTTCATCTACCAATTAGCACAAACATGGATTCAGGTAATGAACTCCTTTCTTTCGATGATTGGGCACCATAAACACATTATTCTCAATGGGATAAATGATATTGATGGTTTGGTTTCACTAGAAGAACATCTTTTTCTACTGTTTTTAGAATTAAAGTTCGTCGTTCAATTAGGATAAACATGGATTCACATAATAATCTTTTTTTTAATGATTGGGCACCATAAATTCATTCTCCTTATTTGGATAAATGAATTGAGGCTTTAGGTTCATAAGAAAAACCTTACTTCCTACCATTTTTTATACTCAAAGTCTGATTGTCAATTACGATAAAAATGGATTCACATAATAATCTCCTTCTTTTCTTGATTGGGCACCATAAACACATTCTCCTCATTGGGATAAAAAAGAATTAATGCTTTGGTTTCATAAGAAAAACTTCTCTTCTGACCAATTTTTAGAATTAAAATTCATCTGTAAATTAGGATAAACATGGATTCACGTAATAATCTCTTTTCTTTTCATGGTTAGAAAGCATAAGCTCATTCTTCTTATCGGGATAAATGATATATATGCTTTGGTTTCATAAGAAAAATTTTTTTTTTATCATTTTTAGAATTAACGTTCATCTGTCGATTTGGACAAACATAAATTTACATAATAATCCCCTTTCATTTCATGATTGGGCACCATAAACACACTCTCCACATTGGGATAAATTATATAGATGCTTCGATTTCATAATGAAAACCTTTTTTTGCCATTTATAGAATTAATGTTCATTCGTTGATTTGGACAAACACAGATTCACATAAAAATCTCTATTTTTCATGATTGGCACCATAAACACATTCTCCTTATTGGGATAAATGAAGTTAATGCTTTGGATTCATAAGAAAAACTTCTCTTTCTACCATTTTTAAAATTAAAATTCATCTTTCAATTGGGATAAACACGGATTCATATAATAATCTCCTTTATTTCAATGATTGGGCACCACAAATCTATTCTTCTTACTAGGATAAATAAATTAAGGCATTGGTTTCATAAAAAAACTTTGAACCATTTTTAAGAATCAATGTTCACCTATCAATTGGGATAAACATAGATTCATCAAATAATTTCCTTTCTTTCTATGATGGGCTGCCATAAACATATTCTCTTCATTTGAATAAATGATATTGATGCTTTGGTTTCATAAGAAAACTTTTCTTTCTACCATTTTTAGAATTAATGTTCATCCTTCAATTGGGATAAACACGGATTCACATAATAATCTCTTTTCTATTATGGTTTAGGCACCTCAAATTCATTCTCCTCACGGGGATAAATGAATTGATGCTTTGGTTTCATAAGAAAAACCTCACTTCCTGCCATTTTTTAGAATCAAAGTTCATCTATCAATTGGGATAAATATTGACTCACGTAATAATCTCCTCTTTTTTCATGATTGGAACCCTAAACTCATTCTCCTCGTTGGGATAAATTTTATTGATGCTTTGGTTTCATAAGAAAAACTTCCCATTCTACCATTTTTAGAATTAATATTCATTCGTCGATCTGGATAGACACGGAATCACATAATAATCTTCTTTCTTTTCATGATTGGGCACTGCAAACACATTCTCTTCGTTGGGATAAATGATATTGATGCTTTGGCTTCATAAGAAAAACTTCCCTTTCTATGATTTTTAGAATTAAAGTTTGTCTTTCACTTGGGATAAACACGGATTCACATAATAATCTTATTTCTTTTAATAATTGGCACCACAAATTCATTCTCCTTATCTGGATAAATGAATTGATGCTTTGGTTTCATAAGAAAAACTTCTCTTTTTACCACTTTTAGAATTAAAGTTCATCTTTCAATTGGCATAAACATGGATTCACATAATAATATCCTTTCTTTTAATGATTGGCACCATAAATTCATTCTACTTATTGGGATAAATGAATTCACTCTTTGGTTTCATAAGAAAAACTTCACTTTCTACTAGTTTTGGAATTAATATTCGTCCATTGATTTGGTTAAACATGGATTTACATAATAATCTATTTTCTTTAGTGATTGGGCATAACAAATTCATTCTCCTCATTGGGATAAATGAATTGATGCTTTGGTTTCATAGAAAAACTTCTCTTTCTACTATTTTTAGAATTAATGTTCGTCCGTCGATTTGGACAAACATGATTTCACATAATAATCTCCTTTCTTTTGATGATTGGGCTCCACAAATTCATTCTCCTCATTAGGATAAAGGAATTGATGCTTTGGTTTCTTCAGAAAAACTTTACTTCCTACCATTTTTAGAGTCAAAGTTCATCTATCAATTGCGATAAACATGGATTCAAGTAATAATCTCCGTTCATTCCATGATTGGGCACTAGAAACACAATCTCCTCATTAGGATAAACAATATTGATGCTTTGGTTTCATAAGAAAAACTTCTCTTTCTACCAATTTTTGAATTTGAGTTCATCCTTCAATTAGGATAAATAGGGATTCACATAATAATCTCTTTCCTTTTAATGATTCAGCACCACAAATTCATTCTCTTTATTAGGATAAATGATACAAAAGATTTGGTTTTATAAGAAAAACTACTCTTTCTACCTTTTTCAGAATTAATGCTCATCTATTGATTAGGTCAACCATGGGTTTATATAATAATCTCATTTCCTTTCATGACTAGGCACCAGAAACACATTCTCCTCATTAGGATAGAAAACATTGATGCTTTGGTTTCATAAGAAAAACTTCTCTTTCTACCATTTTCGGAATTAATGTTCATCCCTCAATTGGGATAAACATGGATTCACATAATAAACTCCTTTCTTTTAATGATTGGGCACCATAAATTCATTCCCTTCATTGGGATAAATGAATTAAGGCTTTAGTTTCATAAGAAAAACCTCACTCCCCACCATTTTTTAGAATCAAAGTCTGATTGTTAATCAGGATAAAAATAGATTCACATAGTAATATCCTTCTTTTCATGATTAGGCACTATAAACACATTCTCCTTATTAGGATTAAAGAATTGATGCTTTGGTTTCATAAGAAAAACTTCTCTTTCTACTATTTTTAAAATTAATGATTGTCTATCGATTTAGTTAAACATGGATTCACATAACAATCTCTTTTCTTTTCATGATTGGGCACTATAAACACATTCTACTCATTGCGATAAATGATATTGATGCTTTGGTTTCATAAGAAAACTTCTC